>PVJH01020623.1:0-40347 GCA_004026705.1 Nesogale talazaci | reverse complement strand
CAAGGTCTGAGGGAGGAAATGATTTTTTTTCCCAAAACCATCTTATTGGGAGTTAATACAGATTATCACACCATTCCACAGTTCGATCACATCAAGCAAATTGCTACCACAATCCGTTTCTAAACATTCTTCTCCTTTCTAAACTCCTTGACATCAGCTCCCTATTACCCACTTATCCCCCCAGCTCCCTTTACCCCCTCACTACTACTACTACTACTACTACTACAACACACACCATGCCCAAAAAACCCTTATTTAGAATTTTCTTTCCTAAAGACTTTGGGACTGGGCATCTTGAAGATTTGGCTTAGATAAGTTAATAGCCAGAGAACCTGGGATGATTTCAGAAACCTGAAGCTACACAATGCTTTCAGAGTGGACATAACTTAATCATGTACAGCAGTTCCATGTTACAAACACTAAACTTGCATACAATGCATAGTTATGAACCAAGTCTATGATATCAAAATTTTAAGTTACATAAAATGATTCTTTCCCCCTGTTTTATTGACATATAATTATATGTTTCTATGATTTAAACATATTAAAAAGAATTATGTAATCATCACCACAAACAATTTTAGGCCTTTTGCTTCATTCTTGTACTCACGCTCATTAGCTCCCTCTCTCAACCTCTCTCGCTACAATCATTCTTATAACAAATGTATACTACTTTGCATTGTGCATTAAAATATTATTATTACCACTGTGGTTTCTTATTAAATATATTTTAGTATATCTGCAAGCTTTGGTTCTTTTATGCACGCAAAGGTACTCACACAAACATTTTACTAACTAACGTTAGAAACGAGCTGCAATTAATGGCTCCAATTTACAACACATTTATCTTAAAGACAAGCCTAGGAATAGAACTCATTCATAATCCTAGTTCTGCCCATGTAGATCCATCTTTAAGGCTCTTTCCTACCCATTATGAATACAACTTTTTAATTCCTCACAGAAGAGAACTTCAGGCCCCTGGTAAGAAATCCTCTTGCCATCCCATGTTTAAGAACATCCTGACCCAGTTAAAGTACAAAGAGGCTTCCTAAGAGTCATGAGAAAATTCTAGTATCCTTTCATTCAAATTTTACATGAGTTTTTGGGAGCCCCTTCCCAGATGAGCAGCTGCAAGTACTATGCAAGCCTCAAAGTTGTCTTCACAGAAAGATGGTCCTTATGAGTACGACACATCTTGTACAGCCTTCAGTCTCACTTTTAAGATTTAAAATTCTATTCTTGTATTTAGTGTAAACCAATGAAAGGAAACCAAAGTTAAACCAGGTGACTAGAAAGTAATTGAAAGCCTTAGTTCTTCGCAAACATTGTGGTTAGATTTGATGTCTATTCTCCTAGAAAAAGCCATATAAAATAGACCTGTCAACATATTAAGGAGTCTTGCTGGCAGAGTGGGTTGTGCTGTTGGACTGCCAACTTGGAGGTCAGCAATTTGAAAGTACCAGGCCCTCCCTAGAAGAAGGATGAGGCGTTCTGATTTATAGAGAGTTATGGCCTTAGAGATCTACAGAGCTGTTTGACTCGGTCCTAAAGGCTGGCTATGAGTTGGAGCTAAGTCATTGGCCATGAATTTTGATTGTTTGATCAAAATATTTGTTGTGGCCATTTCTGACTTTCTCTGGGGACTATCTTCTCCGTATGGATGGAACTGAACTGAAGTTGCATTTGTAATGGAAATAATGCCTAGTTTCTAGGTCACTTATATGAATATTGGGTTAGTGTACTTGTTGAGAAATGGCTCTTAGGTTAAGTCCAACAAGGATAGGTTCACAGTTCTGTGGGGTTGGAAGCAGCATTTCCCCTTATGTCAGCGATGAGGGGATGTCCAAATGCTTCAAGAGCAAGAGGCAATTCCCAAGGCAGAAAAACCAAAGATGTGACCTCTAATTAATTGGGGGAAAGATTATTTCTGTCTAGATCATGCAGTGTATAGAGGCTCATTGCTGAGGATTGTATTAGCCTTTTCCTTATTTCTGCAGGGAGATCATTTAGGAAGAGTGAACCAGCACTTTGTACTGCAAGATGAAAGTCTCAAAACCATCTTGTTAACTGGATTTTCTAAATTAGTGGCAATCTTTGTGTTTGTGTGCTTTGTAATTGCTCTACTGTTCGGTAACATCTTGCATGGCAACTCCAGTGTTGTTCGTCCTTTTGGAGATTATAAAGAGAAGGAAAGGGTTAGTATGTTGGAGATGAAGTTACAAACCACACCAGAGCAGAAGCAGAGAACAACAAACAGCACGAGTCTTCCAAAAAGGATAGCAAGAAAGACTCCAGCAGCGAGCTGGAGACCCTCAGAATGTTCTATTTCACTTAAATCCAACCTTATTGCCATTGAGTTGATGAGGGCTTAGAGAGACCCTACAGAATAGGCTAGAACAGCCCCTGTGGGATTCCAATACTAATTTTTTTTATTTATTAAATTCATTTAATTGGGGGCTCATACACTGTTTTTCATAATACATAAATACATACTGTGCCAAGCACCTTCACATGTCTACTGCCATTATCACTTTCCAAATACCTGCTTTTCCACTTGAGTCCTTGATATCAGCTTCCCATCCTTTCCCCTCTGTTCCTGCTTCCCCCTCCCCCACCAACTCAATACTTTATAAATTATTATTGTTCTGTCATATCTTACACTCTCTCTGCCCGCTCCTCCGATGTCTGTCCTTCAGATAGGACGTTATGTTTAGATCCTTTTAATTGGTTACATCTTTCTACCCCACCTTCTCTCCACCCATCCAATAATTCCAATCTCACCACTGGCCTTGAGGGGCTCACCTGTCCTGGGTTCCCCATATCTCTAGTTGCCATCTCTACCAGTGTGCCTTCTCCAGTCCAGCTGGATTTGTAAGGTGGAGTTGGGATCCTGATAGCTGGGGGGAGGAAGCCTTCTAGAACTAGAGGAAAGTTGTATGCTTCATCGCTGTCTCACTGCACCTTGACTGGCCTGTCTCCTCCCCGCGACTCCCCTATAAGGGGGTGATCAGTTGCCCACAAGTGGGCCTTGGGTCCCCACTCTGCTCTCCCCCTCATTCATGGTGGTGATTCCTGTTATTTGATGCTCTCTACCTGCTCCCTTCGACCCCTCATGATCACACAGGCTAGTGTGCTTCTTCCACATGGGTTTTGCTGCTCATGCACTAAATAGCCACTCGTTTATCTTCAAGCCTTTAAGACCCCAGATGCTTTATCATTTGGTAGCTGGGCACCATTAGCTTTGTCCACTCGATTAGCCTCTGTACCCATTTGTCTTCAGCTATCATATCGGGAGGGTAATCACATTTGATAAGATTTTTGTTCTTTGATGCCTGACACCTGATTCTTTCAACATCTCAGGGTCACACAGGCAGGTGTGCTTCTTTTATGGTGGTCTTTGTTGCTCCTGAGCTAGATGGCTGCTTGTTTACCCTCAAGTCCTTAAGCCCCAGACACTATATCTTTTGATAACTGGACATCATCAGCTTTCTTCACTCTTGCTCATGCCCCCACATGTCCTCAGTGATTGTCTCGGAAAGGTGGGTTCACTGTGATATGGTTTTCTTCTGTTTGATACCTGCAACCTAATCCTTTCAACACCTCATGGCCACATTGGCTGGTGTGCTTCTTCCACGTGCGCAGGGCCACTTCTCAGCTAGATGGCCTTTTGTTTATCTTCAGGCTTTTAAAATCCCAGACATTATAACCTTTGATAGCTGGGCACCATCAGCTTTTTTCACATTTGCTTATGCACCCATTTTACTTTGGTGATTCTATTAGGCCAGTGAGCATCATGGAATACCAGATTCATGAAACAAAGTGTTCTGATATTGAGGGAGCACCTGGGTGAGGGCCCAAGGTCCAAGACTAACTTTTAACAGGAGTAGAAGCCTCAACTTTCTCCCAGAGTGGCTTGTGGTTTTGAACTGCTGATCTTGTGGATCTCAGCTCAATGCTTCATCATTACATCTCCAAGGCTCCTCCCTCTGTATGTGCTTCTTAAGCTCTAATTACTACACAAGGTAACATCATTTTACCTTGTGGTTAGGCTTGCTATCATTTGGCCTTGCTGGAGACAAGGAGCTCTGGTGGCATAACAAACTACATATTGAGTTGCTAGCCATAGCGTCAGCGGTTCAAATGTACAAGCTTGTAGCTTTGAACAAGCTTCCCTGTAGAAGAAAGATGAGTTTGTTTGCTCCTATAAAGATTTAATGTCACAGAAACCCAAAGAGGCAGTTCTATTATGCCCTGTTGGGTCACTACGAACTGGAATCAACTCAACACTAGTGAATTTGGTTTCAGTGTTCTAGATGAACAAAATGTGTTTCATAGATCAGTAAAGTTGCGTAGACACAACTAACCACTTTCAGATCCACTTGAGGCAACTCTGAGACTCTGTGTAAGTTTCAACTTAATGCCCAATCCCAAGCCTTACTAATAACTGCAGGGAGGTCCCTTAGGAAGAGTGAACCAGCACTTTGTAGTGCAAGATGAAAGTCTCAAAACAATCTTGTTATTTGGATTTTCTAAATTAGTAGCATTCTTTGTGTTTGTGTTCTTTGTAATTGCTCAACTGTTCAGTAACATCTTGCTTGACAGCTCCACTGTTGTTCTCCTTTTGGAGATTATAAAGAGAAGGAAAGAGTTAGCGTGCTGGAGATGAAGTTACAAACCACACCAGAGCAGAGGCAGAGATCCATAGACTGCACGAGTCTTCCAAAAAAGATAGCAAGAAAGACCCCAGCAGCGATCTCTGCTGACCCTCAGAATGTTCTGTTTCACTCAAATCCAACCTTATTGCCATTGAGTTGATGAGGGCTTAGAGAGACCCTACAAGATAGGCTAGAACGGCCCCTGGGGGATTCCCAGACTAACAGGAAGAGAAGCCTCTAAGTTTGCTATAATATTAGATTCAGAAGAAGGGCTGTTGCCAGTCTTTGCTTGTTAGGAAAAGTGGTTTAGTAATGGGGAGAGGAGAGTTATTCTAAAAAGCATACACATTTCCAGAGAATGCTACAGGAGAGATCAGTAGAGGCATGCATCAGAAAGGCTCTACGACAATCCCCAATGACCTTCACTTCCTGGTATTAACATCTTTGTGTGGTGCCCTCCTGGCCTGTGTCAAGGTTGGGCACGTGGTTCATAGCAGATGACAGACAGTGATAGTATGTCACTTTTGAGATTAGAGAATAAAAAGACTACAGCTGCTAATTGAAAGTCCTTATTCTAGTTCTCAAGAATCAAGGTGGCCTTGCAGACCAATAGAAAATAGGAAGCATTAAATAATAGCCTCTCATTAAATAAATTATGAGAGAGGGGAAATATGGGCAAGTTGGTGGTAGGTGGTCCTTCTACCAACCAAAACATGAACTCTAGATTTATTTTCATTAGGGAAAGTAAATTACACTACAGGTTCCCTCATGTGTTTCTCGGATAACTGATAATTTACTTAGATTTGGACAAGGTTTTAATCAATTACACTACGAAACAACACATACCACATAATATTAAGTGGGGAATTAAAAGCATTCTATAAACAGTTGAAGAAATCGCATGGAGGTCATATCCGACCACCTCTGGCTTCAAGAGGGAGGAGGACAGTCTGAAAAGGACAGTCTGAATCTGTACAAAATCCCCTTGGGAGACCGAGGTCAGACACGCCTCCACCCTCCATATTTCTCTATTCTGACACTACCTATTCCCCCAAAGGCATTCTTCATCTCTGCTGAGTTTGCTAATGTGTTGCAATGGCCAACTGAACTCAGAGACAATACTTATGATTGTAAAGCTCACAGGTTACAAAATGTTAAGAACAGAACTCTTTGTTCTGCAGTGCCCTTCTTAGCCATACTGGCAGGTACATCTCTTTGACCTTCAGTCTCTCAACCTTGTGACCCTTTGGCCTCTGCTGAGTTCTGTGGGCTGGGAGGCCACCCACTGTGCTACCTCATGGCGCCTCTGCTGCCTCCTCCACTTCAGACAGGGATCTTGCATGTGTCCCTCTGGTGACTCATCTTTCCTTCTGGTCTCAGGATTTCTCCCTTGGCTTCTGAGATGCTTACTCCTAAACTCAGAAAAATGACAAAACTGACCAATCTCTCTCTGTTAATGACTAGAGAAACAAATCTAGGGGACACTCAGATATGTGTGAGAAAGATCTGTATGTCAAGAGTATTTGTCTAGTAAGAAAGCATCCCAGTCCAATCCAGATCAAGACCATAAGTCCAATATTAGCCTAGTTCAACTAGTCCACAAATCCTTCTTCAGACTCACAGAGCATGCAAAATGATGCAAAATGCAGGAAGATAACAGGTCGGTGGATATAAAGTCTGCCGGATCTAGTGGTGGTGGAAGCATCTCCAGGACTCCTACAGATCGCATGGCTCAGTGTGTCTTTTCAACAGGAGGGTGAAACAGCAAGAGAAGGAGGTTGGGAGGGGCTGCCTCCAGGAAGTCATCTCAGTAACCCTCCAGTCAAGCTGCAACCTAATTGACTAGGCTAAAACCTGACCACATGTTCCTACAGAAGCTATGCTGGCATACAAAAAACTGTCATACCCTCCTATGAGTGTTTCAGACACACTACTCGCATGGTACAGCACATCATCATTTTTCAGGAGTTACAAAATGGATAGAAAAGACATAAGTAAATAACTTCATTTTTACCACACTGAATATATAGCGCTTTGGGGTCCTGGTGATGTAGTGGTTATGTGTTGGGCTGCGAGTAATGAGGTCAGCAGTTCAAAACCACCAGCTACTCTGTGAGTTTTCTACTCCTGTAAAACTTTAGTCTTGGGAGCTCATAGAGGCAGTTCTACCCTGTCTTCTAGGGTCATTATGAGTCAGCTTCAACTCAGTGGTAGTGAGAGTTTTTGAGATATATAGTGTGAAAGGAGTATTTGAACACTTGCCTGAGCACGACAGAAGCCAAGGAAAGTCATGGTTGGGTGGTTGAGGACCAGAGAAAGACGGGGCTTTGGGCATAACTGAAAAGAGGTGCTTCTGCAGATCAAAGGACTGGGTACTTAATATTTTCAATATCCTGATTTGGTACAGTATCAGTAAGGCAAACATCTGTGTCTGAATACCTGCATTCAAGTTAAGCAAACCACTCCTTCTCTCCATGTCCTCTTTTCTCTGTCTATAAAAAGATCATAACTATCTGCCTTGGGAGCAAGTAAAAGTATTTGTCCAAGAAACAAACACACACTAGCCAATTAATTGAGCTATTAAAATGGCAAACTGTAATTACTCTCAGAAGATACTGTGAATTAAATGAAAAGACAGACTATAGGCTATGGGAAAAAATTGTAGCCTAACTAAATGACGTAAAATGATACATACACAATATAAAGAGAATTTCTACAAGAAAAACCATAATCAAATAGAAATAGAAATTAGACAAGAGATTCAATGGAGACTTCATAAAAATAGGTATATCCGGGCTGAGGCCCAGTGGTGGAAGTGGTTGAGTGCGGGACTACAGCCTGCGGGCTTGGCAGTTCAAATCCAGCGGTGGCTCTCAGAAGCCGCTCTGGGTAGCTCCCACGACCACCAGAGGGTAGTGATGCCTCCCCCCCCAAAATAGATACATCCAAATGACCAACACATGCACATGCAAAATGGTTGCCCCTGTTGGTAACAATCAAAGAAATGAGAAATAAAATTACATACACATCAGGAAAGCTGACCTTGTGTGTGCTGTCAAACTCATTATCACCTTAAAGGATGGCAGGGATCTAACCCACAGTGTTTCTAAAGCTATCATCTTTATGGGAGCAGAGCCAGGGTAGGTTCAAACCACTGACCTTTGGGTTAGCATCTGAGCACTTTGAGCGCCATAACCTGGGCTCCATAAGCTACAATGAGAGCTGGAGAATGGCAACATTCTGATGAACACCCAGAACATCCAGACCTCGTCTGTTCCGTTGACAGGGTGTCAACTGTACAAACAAAGGAAAACACATTCTGTGGCTCCAGAAGACCACTGCCAAGGAAGTGTACCTTGTGCGTCTGTGGACTCCAGCACACACGCATCAGACCATTTGTAGAAATAGTATGCCCTGGTGGCATAGGGGGCATATGTTGGGTTGCCACATGACCCTCCAGGTCAGCAGTTCGAAACCACCAGGCAAGTCACAGAAGAAAGAGGGGGCTTTCTATTCCTGTCAAGGGAGGTACAGCCTTGGACACCAGCAGGGGTAGTTCTGCCCAGTCTTTACCGAGTCACTCTGAGTTGGAACTGACTAGATGGCAGTGTGTTTGGTGTTTGGTTTTATATATATATATATATATATATATATATATATATATACACACACATACATACATATACACACATATATACATATATATACTTCTTTTTTAATTTGAACTTTCTTTTGATTGGGGGCTCATACAACTCGTATCATGATCAGTACATAAATCAATTGCATGCAGGCCACATTTGCACATTTGTTGCAATCATCGTTCTTGAAACACGGTGTTTGGTTTTTAGATTAACCCAAACTTGATAACCAATCCAAATTCCCATCAGTAGTAGAATGGATCGGTAACTTTTACTCAATGGAATCACTCCCCAGCCTTGAAAATGAGAGTAATACAATGGAGACACCCTGGACAAATCTCAAAAACACGTCGCATGAAAGAACCCAAGCACAAAGAAATGGCATGGCCCAAGTCAACTTCGTAACATGAAGTTCAACGAGCACCAGCCCCGAACGGTGCTGCTCATGAATGCACACCAGGATGTGCACGCACAGAAAAGCTGAAAGTAAAGAAAAAGCAAGGAGAGCCCTACACAGTTGGGCTCCTGGTTGCCGTGCAGGTGAAGTATGAGGGACAGTCAAAAGGAGCCTAAGAGAGACTCATGATCTGGTAGAACCAAGTGGTTCTTACCTTTCCAGGAGCCATCCCTGTTGTTCTGTATGTTCGCGTGCACTTTCATGTAGATTTCTCATGCTGTTCTTGAGTGACCTGGCATCCATGGTGAGCACAATCCTCATAAACTGTTAGGTTTGGAGCTAGTTGTTGCAGCTGTGGTGTCAATCCATCTCAACCCTGGTCTTCCTCTTTCTGCTGATTCAACATGGTGTCTTCCACCGGGACTGGTCCCTCCTGAGAACATGTCCAAACTGCATGAGTGAGATAAAGCCTTGGCATCCTCATTTCTTTTTTGGGGGTGGGGGAGGGGTATCAGTTCCCTTTGGTGGAAGTAGGAGGTCCAGCCTTGCTCCTGGAGAGCTGCTGCTGGATTTGAAGCGCCAACCCAATGGGCTGCAGTCCTGCACACAACCACTATGCCACCCTACATCCTCACTTCTAAGGAGCATTCTGACTGTACATCTTCTAAGATGGATTTGTTTCTGGTAGCAATATGAAAAATATTTTTTTCATTGTCAAAGAACATAGTTCTTTCCTCTTTGCCTATATTAAAGTCTGTCATTGCTCAAATTAGCAGTCGAAAAGAGGTTTAAACCATATTATGTCATATGTTTACATTATGACTAGTTCATAAGGGTAGCAACCGATAATAGCTATAAAAACCAAATGCCTGTTGTAACAATGACAACATTCAAGGAGCAGATCCTTAGTTTTTTAAATCACATTTCTAAGGATATAATGGCTACCAGCCAAAGCTCTGGTAAAATAAATTTGTCCTGTCTAGACCAACTCAGCATCAAAAGTGAAAACAGATGACTTAGCTATTTCCTTTTCTCTTAAAAAAAAATATGATTAGTAATGCTCATTGATACAACTTTGGAGCAAAACACGTGAAGATTTCATTAGGAAACTCAAGGTGAAACTTGAAAACCAAGAAGGAAATTTCTAATTGAAAACTTAGAAGCATAATTTAAATTATGATGCTTAGATATTAATTTTAAGAATTAGCTATAAATTTTTATGGCTATAGCTGATATTTATTTTATATAACTACCATTTACTATGATTGATTACATTCATAAGATTGATAATAATAGAAAGCTGCTATGAATGCAGAATTTTAGAGGCCATTTCATTTGGTAACATTCACTTTGTGAGCTTATCAAGGGTCTTTTCTCCAGCTTTTTCTCCATGAGGCCACAGACCTGTTACTTTTTTTTTTAATGTGCAAGAAAGAATGTTATAAATAAAGTTATCAGACGTCCCGACTTTTGGCGGGACAGTCCCAATTTTAAACAATTTTCCCCAGGGCCCACAGCATTTCAAAAAAGTTCCAATTTTTGGAAAGAATAACAAGCTAAGGAACAGTAGGAGAATGAGAAGGGAACATACCTTTTCTCTAGAGAAACCTCCCACCCCTGTCAATGGTGTCCCACTTTACCAATGTTAAAATCTGGTCACTAATTATTAAAGCAATTATGCATTAATAAAACACTCCAACCCAGTACAGACCAAGTCCCTAAATTCTATATTAGCTCATATGTCTGATATATTTTTTATCAAATCATTTTATTGGGGACTCATACGACTCTTATCACAATCCATACATACATCATTGTCTTACTAAAGTGACCAAATTTTAAGCAAGATATCACAGACTGAAGGTGGGGGTCCTTGATTAAAAATTTGGTCTATATGCAGCAACAATTGTTCATAGAAAGCAAAAGTAGTATTGTAATATCTTTATTTTAATTTTAAAATGCTGCAGGACATTGTTACATTGTTAAAAAGTGGGAGGTCTGGTAATTTTATAACACTTGTACATATGTTTCCATCATTGTTTTCAAAGCATTTTCTTCTCACTTGAGCCCTTGATATCAGCTCTTCATTTTCCCCCTTCCTCCCCTTTCCCTCCCTCATGAACCCTTGATAAATTATTATTTTTTTCATTTCTTGCCCGGCCTGACAGACCTGTTACCTATTATTGCTAAGAACAACTTTCCTAATACCTTCTCCTCTTTAGCAGCTTACTGACTGCATGGGTTAGGAGCTCATGTGGAAGAAATTAGTCACTTAGCTCTTTGCAGTTTTATACTAAATAGCTACAAATAATCCCCAATTTCTCCATTTTCTCTCTCACATCACAACTAATCAGTCACCTGGTGCACCTGATTCCACTTTTACTTTTCACAAATTCTAGAGTCTATATATTTCCTCCCCTCTCACTGGAAATGGATTTAGTTCAAAAAGTCACCAGTGCCCTGAGATGACTCCCTAGACCTGATGTTTCTGCTTCATATCCACTCTTCCCAGGTGTACTAGGTTTCTCAAGAGAAAGAAAACCAGGACACTAATAATTCTCTCTAAATATATATTTATATAGGTGGAAAGATATCTAACATAAGAAGTAAACAGTTAACTAATCTATAAAGCAGTACACATGACTCGGTGCAACTCACTTGAATGAGACAGCGAGTACACTGACAGTCCTTCAAGTCTTGAGGGCCGCTGAGCAGTCCTCTGGAGAGCAATTCCGGCTATCAGACTACAAGCAGCAAACAGCAAGGCAGATCACCAACAGTCAGCCTGATGACAGGGTCGATAGTTCCCAATCGGACAGTCTGGGTCCGACAGTGCTGGCAAAGCAGGGCTTGGAGGAACCTCAATTCACAGCAAGACAGTTCATGGACTAGGTGTTCCCTGGGTGGTGTAGGTTGGAGAGCGAGGCACAGGACAAACAAGGCAACCCGCTGGTCCGAAGATCCAAGAGTAAGAGACTAAGGTGGGCCTTGCTGAGCCATCTGTAGCTCCGCCCTTCAATTGATCTCACATGTGTTCATTGACCATCTTGGCACAACAAAGCTACCTATCACACCAGGAAACACTTTCCAAAACACAAGATCCAAACATGCTCTTACCCTTTCAAGAAATTCTGACAACTCATTCCAAAGCTGAATGGTTTCCTTTCTTATCCCTCAAGTTGGTCTGTACTCGAAACCCCAAAGCCCACCACTATTGACTAGATTCTGCTTCACAGAGGTCACACATAGGATTTTGGAGGCTGTAAATCTTTACAGGAGCAGACAGCCTCACCTTTCTACCAAATTGCTGCTTCTAGTTTTGAACTGCTGATCTTGTTGCTAGGAGACCAACACTTACCCAACAACAACATCAGGCTCCCTATGTACTCAGTTCGGAGATACTTTATGCCATGATAACATCGAACCTCTTGGACCGTCTTTCTACCCTCGCCTGCCTTGTTTGTAAACAGCTTCCCATTCCTTTTTTGTTGCCAAATGCTTGCTATTGATACATCATAGACATTAGATATTTACTGGGGTTGGCATACTTCTATGGAGATGCACTGGCTACTATAGGCCGCTAACTGCTTTCTCTGCTGGGTTCTCACAGCACTCTGTTCCCATTGTTTTGTAATTTTTTTGGTCCCACTTCTTTGTATCTGAATAGACCCACAGTTAGTGCTCAATGAAGTGTGACTTCATCTTTCTTACTATTATTTTTATAAACCATAAACAACTAGCAAAAGAAAAAGGAAATCATTTGAGGCAGTTGCCCATATCTGCTGCTAGAGGAGAAAACTATTGAATCTTTTTGGTCTCAGTTTACTGAGCCAGGAATGGGGTTGCAGTGGATTATATTCTTTTTTCTTTCTTTTTTTGAGGTGCCTGTGGTGACATGGTGCTTAAGTTGCCAGCCACAAACCGAGAGGTGGGCCGTCCAGACGCACCAGCTGCTCTATGGGAGAAAGAGATGAAGACGACCACTTTGAAAACCCTCTGGGGAAGTTCTACTTTGCCCTTTATGGTTGATTCAAGTTGGAATGGACCTGATAGATTTGGTTTCTCGGTCTTCTGCTGGGTGGAATACTAAAGTTATGGTTATTGAGTCTCAGAAAACTATCTTCCCACTGCCTTTCACTTATAGGCTATGCCTAGAATATGCCAGGCAGTAAGAATCAGCTTCTTCTTCCTTTTTGATTTTAACCTTTAAAATAGATTCTTTCTTATCAATGGTCCTAAAAGCCTCTCTCAGCTTCATGATCACTTGACCTGAGGTTTTCAAAGTATCCCCCAAAGAATCTGATTTGAAAAAACAAAACAAAAAGAAAGCCTTAGTTGTGATGATGTGCAATTGATCCTCATCACATGGTCTCCTCACTCAGACAGCACCATTAACCACCATCCTGTTAAGTGGCGCCAATTACGTTTGAGAGCCCATCACAGGACTGCTAGCCATCATGGGAATGAACTCTTTTAAGTTTATGAGCCTTGTAGAAAGTAAATAATCACAGACCATAAAACAAGCTTCTTAGAGTGAGGAATACAACAAAGATACTTCAGTATTTTTTGTTTGTTTGTTTATGGTGAATATTTTTCCTTTCTACTTTAATAAAGTTGCTTGGCAAACATTTTAGGTTAATGATGCATACACAGTAAATTCTCTTCTGTAAGACTTGTTGAGAACGGAAGTCAAATATTCTACTTGATAATACTCTGATACATGTCTGCCATTTGTAGGTGACTGATCAAAATTGAGAATGGATAAAATCCATGTAACATTATAAATATGTTGATACAGTTAAAAATTTATTTTTGTCTTTTTAAAAATCATTTTATTGGGGGTTCTTACAGCTCTCATAACATTCCATACATCGATTGTATCAAGCATATTTGTACATATGTTGTCATCATCATTTTCTAAACATTTACTTTGTATTTGAGCCCTTGGTATCAGCTCCTCTATCCCCCCCACTTCCTCCCCCCAAACACAAACCCTATATATTAGCACAGTTTATTTCAACTTCATGAAAAATGGTGTGTCAACTCATTTCAGATATTTCTTCTGAAATTTTCTTTATTTTAGAAAATAAAATTTAGATCACATTTGAATCTAGGTTAGAACTACACTTTTATTTCAATTAACAATTTCTGCAATTTCTGAAAATATAGACTATTCAAAAGGGGCTACAGCCATTCTCACCTTAGGACCAACCGGATTGAGTTTCTACTCGAAAAACCTTAGTACAATTTAGCATCAGAGAGATTTTCCCTCACAACCTAGCTGAAATTAGAGGTAGCCAGATAATGGAAATTTTAATGAACAGTGAACTAAATGAAATGATGGTTGAGAGACAAAAGCACAATGGAGTAGCTCTGATGGCTTCTAGGGAGGGCTCTTTGGTGATCAAAGGAAAAATATGAGGACATTCAGTACTCAGAAGAAAGTTATGATGCTTTTAGCAGTAAATAACAGAAATTTCAGATTACAATAACCTTAAACAAAGGGAAAACAGTCTATGAACACAAAGGGTTAGAGTGGCACTTCCTTCTGACTTTCTGCCTATATTGGCTTTATCGTCACTCTTGTTGTTGTTGTTGTTGTTGTGCCATTGAGTGGAGCCCATTGTTGCAACCACTGTGTGAGTTCATCCTGTCAAGGGACTTCCTCTCTTTTGCTACCCTTCTACTTTACCAACCATGGCATCCTGTTCCAGGGACTGGGCTCTCCTGACAAAATGTCCAAAGTAGGTAAGACAAAGTATTGCCATCCTTGTCTCTAAGGAGTATTCTGGCCATAAATCTTCCAAGACAGATTGATTTGACCTTTTAGCAGTCCATGGTACTTTCAATATTCTTCTCCAGCACCACAATTCAAATGCATCAATTCTTCTTCAGTCTTCCTTATTCAATGTCCAACTTTCACGGCATGTGAGGCAATGGAAAACATCATGGCTTGAGTTAGGCATGCCTCAGTCTTCAAAGTAACATGATTGCTTTTCAATATTCTAGAGAGGTCTTGTGCAGCAGATCTGCTTAATGCAAGGTTTCCATAAGCACTGATTGTGAATCCAAAGCACACAGAATCCCAGACAACTTCAACCATCTCTCCATGAATTATGATATCACCTATTAGTTCAGTTGTGAAGATATCTTTAGCCAAAAAGCATCAATTTCATGGGTCAGCTCCAAAGAGGGCACAGTAATTTCCATGGAAAAGTGATCTTGCATTCTCCGTATGTCCTCTGGGATGGCTAAGGCTATCCCAGTATGACAGCCACAGACTGCCCCTTCTGTCTGACTGAATAGAAGTGTGTTAGAAGTAAAAGCCTAAATCTATCACTGGTCAAGGGTGTAGGGCTTTTAAGTATCGTCTACTAATTCAGAATCTGGACTTTGGGATGTGTAAAAATTGAAACAAAACTGGGGTCCTGCTAGGAGAGAAAAATTGAGATTGGTTCTGGATGAGGCTAAGTGTGTCAGCACCGAGGAGTGAGGGCTCTGTGGTGAAGTGGAAAAGAAGGGCAGTAGCAAGGGAATTCCCACATACAAAACTCAAAAGTCTCCAGCTACTGTTGGGACCTGATTATGGCTTTAAGTCATTTTTTATCAATGTTCACAGTCACCAGTCACAGAAACATTTGTCCCTATAGATTTTACATTGACCAAATGAACACCTGTTAATAAAAGTCTATTAATAGAATTACTGAATCTAGTAACTAGGTGATCATGCTTTCCTTTCCCCAGCAAAGCTAGTATAAAACAACTAATATTTACATCAATAATTTCATAACCAAAAGAAAACACGTGTCCCATTACTTACTGAAAGGTGAATTTGATATAGGTGTGAACGTGTATTAGCTGTAAAATATTATGTTGTAGTGCCCAGATGGGGATTTATCTGACTCCTTTTAATATTGAACTACATGACGATTAGCTGCATTATCTCATGTTCAGGTATCACTGTTATTATTTATTCATTCATTTATCTATTCCGATAATGTTTATTGTCTCTACCTTTTATGCCAGGTTTAGGATAAAACTTGGGAAATGCCAAGGGTGGCAATAACCAAACAAGGCTTTTAAGGGGCAGATGTTTTACTCACTAGGTTTAGATGATTTAAACTCCTGAGAGATTGCCATATTCTTAAAATTATCCAAATGAAAACAGACTGTAAAAGAAAGAAAGAAAGAAACCAAATTTGCTGCAAAGGGATCGATGGTGTGGCATATGACTAACACTGTGCTTTAAGGAAGATTTTCTCCAAAGCTTCTTATGGAGGTGAGTTTATATTGTAAAGGATTCTATTAGGAAATACATGGCTCACCCAGTCCCTGTTGCTTTATCTCCTTAGATGGTAAACACTTACTGTGCCCAAAACTATGATATCATCTACTATTATACCTTTGGAAATAGTAACCTCATTATCAAGTATGAATAGAAAACTAGAGGGAGAAATCCACAGAATCTAGCAAATGCATGTCTTTCCAGACAACAAAGCATAACTGTTCAGGAATGGTCAGTGTGTTTTACAATGAAGGACTTTGGATTTCTGAGGTTTGGGGAAGGAGGGGCTTTTTTCATAGAGAAGATCTGCATCCTATACCACACTTCATAGTTAGCATTTGCTTGACTCTTTAATGAGAAAAATAAAGAATGATTCTTTCTCACTGTGAAGTTTGTAAAACTTATAGATGAAGTCTGCTTATTTGGGGTGGCAGTGGTGGTGGTGGTAGAACTCAAAGTAATGCCCCCAGGGCTAGAAAAAACAACGCCATTTGCAAACTATTCAGAATTAGGAACAAACTCAAATAGCGATTTCTATTTCTAAGCAGAAAAATGTAATCGTAAGGCAAGAAAGTGTATGTACACTTAGGTGAAGTATAAGTGCATTCTTCCTATCTGATTCACTTCAGTCTAACCTGACTAAATAAACATATTGCAAAAGCCCTGGTGAAGGTTAATGAGATTGTGACAGAGACAGCAGCAATGAGAACAGAAAGAAAAAGCAGTGAGCAACATTGCTTTAGCATGGCATAAAAGGTCCTTCACAGTCAGACTCTGATTGCCTCTCCTGCTTCACCTTTTTCCATAGTGTTCTAGTCACTGACCACCATCTAAAATTTCCTATTTCTCCACGTCGTGTTTGTTTTTTCACTACATTTGGTTTTGAATATTTTCCAGCTTACAGCTTCAAAGATTTCTATGATGAATATATATCTGTCCACCACAGAGATTCGGTTGCTAACATTTTACTGTATCTGTTTATCCCTGGATTATCTCGAGCCCTGTTCCTGTGGTGTGTTGGGCTGCTAACAGCAAGGCCAATGGTTCAAAGCTACCAGCCACTCCTCAGAAGAAATATGAGGCTTTCTGCTCCTATTCAGGATTACAGCCTTGGAACCCTCCAAGAGAGGTTGTTCTCTGTTCTATAAGGTCAAAACAGGTTGAAATGGGCTTGAGAGCAGTGAGGGTGAATGATCCATATCATATGTCTATCCATCTATGGTGGGTAACTGAGAATTGGGAAGAGGGTATATGTGGATGAATTCTCTATTCTCATATTTAAGGAGCCTGGGAGGCCAGGGTTCTTGCGGGAGGAAAGGCCTCCACACTTGTGAGTTAGCGATGAGTCCCAATCATATTCTCTTTTTTTTTTCTTTTTTTTTTTCAGGCATCACTGCCCTGGTGGTGGGAGTAGGAGACCCAGTCTTTTTCAGGAATTGAACCTCCATCCCAGTGGGCCGCAGTCCCGCGCACAACCACTACACCACCGGGGCTCAGCCCCATATTCTCATAATTAAAATGAATTCTCATAATATCCTTCCATAGTAGTGTTACGTTAAATTTACCTCTCACAAGCACATGGCTGATTACGATTTGGCCAGCAGCTTTATCCATAGGAGTAGAATGTGCAACTGCTCTCTCTGCTCAGGGGACACTCACTGCCCCTTACCTACCCCCAGCACTGGTTACTCCTCCAATGAACTCAGAGACCTGTAGGGTTAGGGTACATCCCACTTTGTTATATATGTGCTTACCTGTAATTAGAGGGCTTACATGTTAACAGGCTATATAAATATAATAATAGAATACATTCTATTTCTCCCAGATCAGGTTCCTGATTACCATGGAGGAGATGAACACCCTCAAATTTTTGCCAGCCTCTTATTTTCATCCCTTCGATTATACAACCATCCCTTTAGTACCCTCCGATGTGGGCTGGATCCCACAATCTATATATAGGTTCTGAATGAACACAATGAAAACATTCCAGAATTTCCATTCTCCTCCACTTTAGCCATCATTTTTATGACTCACACTTTCTTTTCTTTTTTTTTTTTTGACCCACACTTTCAAATGCCATTGCAATCAATAAAACATAAGGAAACATGTTTCTGGTATTCTCTGCTTTCAGTCAAGATCCATCTTACATGAACAATAATATCCCTTATTTCACACTGGTCTGAATTTGACTTGAATTTCTAGTAGCTTTCAACCAATGCACTCCTACAACCATTTTTTAATTATCTAGAGCAAAATTTTGTTTGCATGCAGTATCAATGATACTGTTCCATGATGCCTGCATTCTATGGGGTCACCTGTCTTCAGACTAGGCAGAAAGAGGAATCTCCTTCAGCCAATTGGCCAGGTAGCTACCTTCCATATTTCTTGGCACAGACTCCTTAGTGCTTCCAGCCTTCATCAGTTTGATGAAGCACTTCCATCAGTAGTCCACCAAGACCCAATGCCTTGCTTTTCACTCCTGCCTTAGATTTCTTTCAATGCTATAAGTTCTTGATCACACGCTACCTCTTGAAATGGTTGAATATCACTCTGAGTACTAAAATGTGCCTAACTCAAGGCACGGTGTTTTTGCAAACATTGAGCAATGAATAAGAAAGACTGCAGAAGGGCAAATATATTTGAATGATAGCGTTGGTGAAGAATACTGAAAATACCCTGGACTGCCAAGAGAACAAACAATTTCGTCTTGGAATGAGTCCTACCAGACTGTTCCTTAGAAGTGAGAGTGGAATGTCACTCTGGACATGTGATGAGAAGATACCAGTCGCTGGAACTGATCATCATGCTTGATAAGGTGGAGGGTCATTGGAAAAAGAGGAAGACCCTCCATGAGGTGTATTGCCACACTGGTTCCAACAAGGGGCTCAAACATAAGAACAGTTGTGGAGATGGAGCAGGATCAGACAGTGTTTTGTTCTGTGGAACCTGGGACACGAAGCTAGATGGTAGGGTGGTGAGGGCACCAAGAGGCACAGCTCTAGTCCTATAAAAGCACACCTGTCGCATCTAAGCAAGGGATCTGCAACCCCTCTGAAGCTGAGACTCTCACACATTCTCTGCATTGTTCTGCGTTGAGCAGGAGATTCTGTTGGCCAGAGTGGGGCAAGGAGCCAGAGGACAGGAGGTGGAATCCAGGCAGCTGTGGTCCTTTAATGTTGCAGCCTGAATGTAACTCTCTTGAGTAGCTGCCCTGGTGAGAACTGTTTCTCGGGCAGAAAAAGTAATAGCGTCAAGCGTTAGGGAAAGTAGTTTGTAGAGCAGGGAAGAATCCTGCCAGGATTGGGCTGCTTTAGAAACTCAAGGTCATGTTAGTGAAGGTTTGAAGCTGGAAGCCAGACTTCTGGGCCAACAGGCACCAAGATGACGATTAAACATTAAATCTGTTGCACAGAAACCAAGTTGAAGCTAGAAATATGTAAAAGTACCGGTGTATCACCCTTGTGAAAATAACCTCATGGGGATTGTCAGTATGAAAAAATATGTTATATGTATTATTTAAGAATGTGGCACTCATCAGTAAATGTGGTTATTCAATTTCACTGCCCTCCAGCAAATGTCCCTTTGAATTTTTGAGATTTTTAAATCTTTACAGGAATAGAATGACTCATCCTCCTACCTCGGTAGTTATTAGTCTTTTTAGTCACTGTCTTGAGTGTGTAGTGATAGTCTATTATTGCTTATGTTTAATTTTCTCCAGTACTATTGATACGGAGCCCATTTTCTTGTGCCTATTGATTATCTGTATATTTCCATCTGTGAAGAGTCAGAGCGTTTTTTAAAGTTGTTATTTTTTGTTATACTAGGAATGCCTTATATATCCTGGCTACCAATATTTTGTTAGCTACAAGTTAAAAAAAATTCCCCATCTATAGTTGGTTTGCTTATTTTCTTTGATGATCAGAAGTTCGTTTTATGGCTATTATTTTCCCTATCCTGATTCATTTGCTAATTTCCAAGTAATTAAGATACTCTCATATGGTTTCCACTGAAAGATTTATGACTTAGCTTTTATGTTTATGCCCATAATCCAGCGTGATTTATTTAATGTGTGCATTATGAGGTAGACGTTCATTTTTCCATGTCAATATAAGGTTATTTCAGAGTTACTTGCTGAAATAAATGACTTTCTTTTCCCGTCGGACAGCATTAGTGGTTTGTCAAAACTCTACCCTGTCTGCTTTTGAGCTTCATTTGCTTCTTTTCATTCATTTCTTGATATTTACTACAGTATCAGAACTTAGTTATTATTGTGGTGTGCTTGTTTGTGTAGTGAGTCTTTTAAAATTATTATTTAGTAAGGCTTGAAATCACATAAGTTCTCCAATTTTGTTCTTTTTCCCCCCTCAAGCTAGCTTTTAGATTTTTTGTATTTCCATGAAATTGTAGAATCTGGGGCTGAGCCCCGGTGGCGTAGTGGTTGTGCACGGGACTGCGGCCCACTGGGATGGAGGTTCGATTCCGGCTCCCAGGAGCAAAGGCTGGGCCTCCTCCCACCACCAGGGCAGTGATGCCTAAAAAAAAAAAATGTAGAATCTGCCTGTCAGTTTGTTTGAAAGACCTCTTTGTGGTTATCATTCAGATGGATCCATAGATCAATTTTATAACCAACATTTTCTTCAAAGTGTACTTTTTCCCTTGTATTTTGCAGACTAGTCACTACCTGAAATCCACTTTTTCTATATTGTGAAGATAGAAATTTCTCTTTATCATTAAGATTCAGTTTAACTAGCACTTCTTTGATGCTGTGGTAGTTACATAAGCTGGTACAATTTGGAACTTGAGAGGATTGAGTGAAGGGGTGAATTCTAGTCTGTCAATCAGGTTATAAACAATGAGACCTTTGTGTGGACATGACCTTCCCATGAGGATTCTGGGAATTCCTGTATTTCCTCCTTGGAGGCAGTAGACACATTTTCTCTCTCTACTCACTCCCAGGGAGATGCTGTGCTAACAAAACACATGGCACTATGCTGCCAGACCCCATGTCCTGGGAACTAGAGGAACCATGTAAAGACCCTTGTAAGTCCTGATATGCTTACAATGCCAATGGATTCACAAGACTTCCCACTCACTGGCCTGTGATCTGCCCGCATTTGGCATCATTGCATGTGATTCCTGAGTCTGAAGAGGACTTTATAGATTGGTATTGGACAGATGGGCTAATATCAGACTTATGTACTTGATCTGGACTGGGCTGAGATGTTTTCTCAATATTCAGTTGCTCTTGTACATAAACTTCTTTCTTATACAGACATTTGTGTCTATGAATTTGTTTTTCTAGTCTACTCAGACTAACCCAGAATGTTAAAGGTACCAATCCCAACACATCATTACCGATACGGTAAGTACAATAGTACAGCAATAATAAGTAAATATTATACTAAAGTCATAGAAAATATGAGAGATAGAAATAATGGAGTCAGATACATTTTATTGTAGCATGCTCACCTCCTGAAGAGCCATGACCTCAATAGTCAAGTCCATGCACAGCGTGGGCAGGAAACCAGGAAGGAGCCTGAGAGCTCCAGAAAGTCTGGGGGAGCAAGCCAGAGGGTCTCGCTTGAGGAGCCGGTCAGAGGGTTCGAAGCTGAAGCAGGAGGGAGAGCTCCAGAGAGCTCTGGGGTGGGGGCGGAGGGGGGGGGAATGCACCCAAGGGAGTCGGGAAGCTGGCCAGAGGGATCTGTGTGAAAATAAAAAATTTATTGCTCACCCAGGCTTAAATCTACTCTGGGGCATAGGTACCCACATGTCACAGGAAGGGGATATACAATCGGTATACACATCACAGGAAGGGCATGTACAATGACAGGAGGGGGATGAGCTAGGGGTGTACACTTAATAGGAAGGGGAGGGACTAGAAGTATACATGTGACAAAAAGGCAGACCCTAGACTCAATGTGACAGCCTAATCTTTGATCAACATTGGGTGGGCTTGACCTCCCTGTCTGTCCTATAAGGAAGGGTCTACTACTATCCTTATCAGACAGGAGTGGGCCCTAATTTAGGGTGGGACAGGCTATACAGACTGATTGCTCTAGATGGTTGATAACACTTTGGGAGAATAGCTCCTGATCTACTTTGGTTGATGTCCACGTGTGTAGTCATATGCCACGTGTAGCAAACAGCTTAAGTTGGCACATATTTGGGGGAGACTACTTGGGAGAAATCATCTAATCCCCAAAACAGAGGCCTTCTCAGTCATCATCCTCAGTGAGATCAATTACTTATTCCTACTGCAAAGATCCACTACTATTTGCACCCACTGCAATACCACCTAAACATTTTTATTATGAGTCTTCAAGATACTTTAATTCCGCGCCCTCCCCCCCCCCCCCCCGACCCCAAGGTAATGTGAAAGTTTATGAAGAAGACAGATATTCAGCCTTAAAACTACCCTTTGGAGCTGATCCCAAGAGCTCAAATAGAAATTGAAGGTTTAGAAAATAATTTTGGCAGCATCTGTACAGCTACGCTTAGTACAATTGATATATGGATTGTTATGAGGCCTAAAAGCCCCCAATAATATGATTAAAAACTACCCTTCATCATCTAGTATAGCAACTAACTCATCAAGTAACTCACTCTTAAATGTTTATCCAATAAATTCTGGGTCATGTGTTTGCTATGTACCGAAGCTACATCTTAGGAGGGGAAGAGAGGTGGGGAATGTACAGACAGTGAATAAAATCATTTCAGATAATACTGCGTAATATAGAGATAATCAAATCAGTGGGGAGATATAGAATAGTCAGAGAGAGACTCTGGGAAAGTGACATGTGAGCTACTTTATAAAAATAGAGTATCCATGGAGATAACTAAAGGAAATAATCTGCAGGTAGAAGAAAGAGGAAGTGTAAATGCCCTGAGGTGAAACCAAGCTTAGATCCAGGAAAGGGTAATTCTTGAGGGATGAACTAACTGTGTCTAGCCAAGAAAGGTGTCTGGGAAAACTACACAATGTTGAGGCTTGAGAAAGTGAGTAGGTGTTAGTCTGTCAGTGAAGTCACAGGGAGAATATTCACACACCAGCAGAGAAAACTACTTTCAAAGATGATAATGGTTGGAGATGAGGTTTCATCCTTTGATTGTTACTGAATACAAAAGACGGTATATGGCTTGTGATGATCTGATGGGTCCTAAGTGAGAAATAGACATGGGTTAGTGGGACAAAAACAGAAGGCCTAAGATCTGATGAAGGAATGTTGAAGCAGGCTAGGTGAGAGACGCTGAAGGTTTAGGCAAAGGTTCCTTAGAATGGCGACAAAGGATCAGATATGGGCTACATTGCAGGTGCTTTAGGAGCCCTGGTGTTATAATGAGTTATGTTTTGAACTAATAATGAGAGGTCAGTAGTTCAGATGCACTAACCCTTCCAAGGAAGCAAAGATGAGGGGTTTTTTGTTCTCATAGAGATTAACAGTCTCCTTAACCCACAGGGGAAGCTTCATCTCTCCATAGAGTTACTATATGTCAGAATTGACTTAATGGCAGTGAGTTTTGTTTGGTTTTTGAGGACAGCAGAGCAGGCTGTGTTCATGGATTGAGTATGAGATCTAAGAAAAACAGGATCCAGAGTGATTCCCAATTTTCCTTGCGCTGGTGTATGATACAACATTTGATGAGATGATAAGGAGGAACCAAATTGGGAAGAAGACGTGAACAACAAGTGGCAGTCATGATGAATTTTATTTGGTAAATGTTAATTTTGAGAGGTCTGTATTCAATATCCAAGTACCATCAAGTAGACGATTGTGTCTATGATCTGGACCTGAGGACAACAGTTAGAACTGGATGTACGTGGCTGTATTCAAAGACATGGACTTAGTTGAGATCACTCAAGAGAGGAAAATAGGGTTGAGGAACAAAGGTAATTGGAAAGAAGAAACTATTGGGGTTTTTTTTCTATAATTTTATTCGGGCCTCTTACAACTCTTAGAGCATTCAATACATCATTTGTATCAAGCATGTTTGTACACATGTTGCCATATTCATTTCAAATATTTTCTTGAGCCCTTGGTATGAACTCCTCAGAAGAAACTATTGTGATAGCAGGGAAAATACCTATGACATAGAGGAAGCCTACAGATGAAAATTGTTTCAATGGGAAGAGAATAGATAGGATATCAAGTCGAATGATGCTGGAGAGTTGACTTTTAGAAGAAACTATTTTGCGGCTGTCATATAAGCCATTCCATTAGAACACTATTCACCAAAGCCTGATTGAAAGAGGGGGTTGAAGACGGATTCAGAACACACAAGTCCATTGCTGTGGAGCTGACGCCAACCAATGCAACCAGGTGCAAAAGAAGGAGACCGTAACACTGGAAATTTAAGAGTTTTATCTTGAAGATGATTAGAGAAACCTATTGGAGTTAGAGAGGAATTGAAGTTTAGGAACTTGTCTTGCTTTATTGATTTTTGTTTTACATGGATGATCTGAAGACATGTCTGTGTTCTGGTTGCCCTTGAGTTGGTTGAATTCATGGGAGCTTTCTGGGTGTCAAGAGTCCCTGGGCGGTACAAATGATCAACATGTTTTTTCCAATAAATTGGAAGTCTGAGTTCACCAAGAGGTACTTCAGAAGAAGATTTGGTAATCTGTTGCAAAAAGATCAAAGCCTTGAAAATCCTTTTTCGAAACATACGATATCACCAAGAGTCAAAAATGATGATTCGATGACAACTTTTTTAAAATGTTAGCATCTTACTGAATCAGGATATGTTTAACAAAACTATGAGCTAAACTGTACAACATATTCGGCTCTCACCAGATTGTTTTCTACTGATGTCCTTTTTCTGTTCCAAAATCCATTCCAGGGCACCACATGACATTTAGTTGTTATGTTTCTTTAGTCTCTTTGAAGCTCTGACAAAACTATAGTCTTCCTTTGCCTTCCAATATTTTGACAATTAAAAAAAATACTGACCGGTAGAGCATCACTCAATTTGGACTTGTCTGATATTTTCCCATATTTTAACTGGTCTGATGTCTTTGGGGGAGCATTCTACAAAGGTAAAATGTTTTTCATTATATCTGAGAATAAGTGATAGCAATTTGACTTACTACTGAAAATAGTAATCTGAACCAGTTGGATTAGGTGGTGTGTACTAGGTTTCTTTACTTTAAAGTAACTGTTTTTCCCTTTCCATACTTAGTCCTTTGGAAAAAGACAATAAATTCAGCCCATATTCAAGGAGAGGAAAATTAAGTGCCACCACTTGAAGTGGGAATATCTGTATATAATGTTTACAAATTCACGTAAGGAAGATTTGCTCATTATACCCAATTTATTTATCTAATCATTTCTTTGTATATGTATAGACTCCATGAAATTTATTTTCTTCTGTGGAATAGAATCCAATAAAAGTGCTATTTTTGTTTTGTGATTCAAAGAGGTCCACCTTTGGAAACTGGGAGCTCTTTCATATACTCACCTTATATATTCTATCATTTTTCATTAATTTTAGAAAATCATGGTAAATTAAAACACAAAAAATACGTAGTATCCAAATCACAGTGGTGTCTTCCACAAGTGCACTTTGCTGTCAGTTACCTTTTATCAAAGAGTTCTAAAATCAAATTCTTTCTGAATTCATTGTGCAGATATTAACATTTATCTTTTTTAAATTAGGATTCCTTGAAAATTTTCATAATTGTTCCCTTCCAACTGAGAGAAGACTAAATACGTGATCTGTTTGTTTGTTTTTTTCACTCCCTGCCTCTCCCCCTTCTGGAAAGTGAGGCATTTGTGAAAAGAATCTGTTCGTGGCTTTATTTCCACGTTTGAAAACTAAAAGCATGGTCAGTAGAGCTTGGTTGTGTGGCTTATCACCAGCAAGGTCCTGATGGTCTGGCTGCGTTGTTGCTTTGTTACTGGGTGTCGTCAGGTTGGTTCTGACTTCTAGCCGCCCTGTAACAGAATGAAACACTGTGGGTCCTGCACCACCCTCACAATTGTTGTCATGTTGGAGCCCCTCGACTGAGCCACTGTGTCAAGCCATCTTGTGGGAGGAGGATTGTGGGAGGAGGTATTGTGTCCATGAGAATCTCCTGACTAGGGGCAAAGGTGAACCTGTTATTCAAGTGGGAGCTTGATGACACTTCCTTGAGGGCGTGACCTTTTACATGAGCGCAAGGTCGCACAGAGAGGACTTCACTCCACCGTTTTGTCTTCCTCATTGCTGTGACTTGACTGGAACGTTCTGTATTTGCTTCTGATTGGGGGGAGATGGGGAGCATGTGGGCTCCCCAGCTCTGACAACAATCAGTGCCCTGCAATGCTTCCACTGACTTTGGATCCACATGACTCACACTCACTGGCCTGTGATCTCCCTCCATCATGCCTCACCTTTTGGAGTCATCAGCCTACAATTATGTGAATCTGAAGAGGTTCCCCAGCTCGTATTGGACCATGGACTTGATTTGATTGGGCTGGTGCTCTTTCTTGAATGTAAAGTTGATATAGAGTTCTTGATATAGAGTTCTTTCTTGCACATTCATGATGTGTTAGTCAAGGTGGACTATAGAAACAAGTTCATAGAGTCACTCATATGTGTATACGAAAGAGCTTTCTATAAAAGAGCAATTGAATATTGAGAAAACATCCCAGCCTATTTCAGAGCAAGTTCACAAGTCCAATATTTGCCCATATGTTCGATACTAATCTTTAAAGTCTCTTCAGGCTCATGAAACATATGCAATGACGCCAAATGCAGGAAGACCACAGGACAGTGGGCAGAAAATCTTGTGGACCCAGTGGCAGTGTAAGCATATCAATGCTGGCAGTGTAAGCATCTCCACGTGGCGCCTCCAGCTCAGGGCACAAGCATAGTTCCATGTGTCTTGTCAGCAGGAATGTCTCCCAGTGACAGTGCCTGTGTCTTGCCTTCAGTGAGCTATTTGTCCCCTTAGCAACTAAAAATGAGGCCACTTAGACTCTACCCCATTCACTCTTCAGTCTCAAATCGACAACAGGTTATGCAATTGTGGCAGTCGTGTGCTTATGTTAATTTCATGATTGAGATGTAGGGGTGGAGTCTAGCCTGTTAATCTGGAGATAGCCATTGAGTAGGCAATGAGGCCTCTATGTGGGCATGGCTTTCTCCTGAGACTTCTGGGAAATCTCGCAATATTTCCCTTGTGAAGATGAGAAGCTATCTTCCCCAGTGGTTGGGAGTTAGTTCTCAGAGATGATGACTCATGGACAAGACAAGATGGCAGTGTCCAAGAAGCTGGAGGAGCTGGTGGAGAGACCACACGTCTTTGGATGGAGCCAGACTTCTGATGAAGCTGGGGCGACCACATGGAGACCTCTGCCAGTGATGAGTTGCTTCTGCTGTTGATGGACCCTGAGCCCTGGAAGTGAGGAGCCATGTGGAGACCCCTGCCAGTGCTGGATTCTGCACCCACTGACCTGTGACTTCATGAGTCAGAAGAATACTTTATAGACTGATTTCAGGCATATGGGTTAATATTGGACTTATGACTTTGAACTGGACTGGGCTCAATGTCCTGTTCCTCTTGTATATAAACCTTTTTCTTTTATCTATATGCGTGTCTATGAAATTTGTTCCTCTAGTCTACCCAGGCTAACACAGCAATTATCATTGATGAGTTTCACTGGTTATTTCTCTAGAAAACCCAGGCTAACCCAGCCTTCTTTTTTTCTACACTTCTATTTTACCAAGCTTCTCCAGGGACCGGTCTCTCCTGAAAACATGCCCAAAGTACATGACACTGTCTCGCCATCCTTACTTTTAAGGTGCATTCTGGCTGCACTTCTTCCAGGGTAGATTTATTGATTCTTTTGGCAGTCCATGGTTCTTTCAATGTTCTTCACCAATGCTGTAATTCAAATGCATAAATTCTTCTTTGGTCTTCTTTATTCAATCACCAACATTTATATACTTAACAGGTCATTGAAAATATCCTGGTTTGGGTCAGGTGCACTTTAGACTTCAAAATGACACCCTTACTCTTCAACACTTTAAGAAGACCTTGTACCGTAGAAAAAGCCCTGGTGGTGTAGTGGGGTTCTAGTTGGGCTGCTAACCACAAGGTCAGTAGCTTGAAACCACCAGTTGCTTTTCAGGTTAAAGAGAAGGCTTTCAACTACCATAAGGCGTTCCAGTGTCTGCAGCCCACAGGGTGCTGCTCTGCTCTACTGGGTCACTATGAATCGGAATCAACTACACAAAGTGACACGGTTGCCCAACACATAAAAGAAATTTTGTGAAGCAGATTACCCAGAGAAATCCATCATCTCTTTTCTATATGCAGATGAATCAATCTTGCTTTCTGGAAGTCAGGAGGACTTGAAGTTCTTGTCAATGAAGATCAAAACGTGAACTTCTCAGTATGGATTACAACTCAATGTAAAGAAAACTAAAGCCATTTCAACTGGACCACTTGACGTCATCAAAATAAACACAACACAATGGAAGTTGTCAAATATTTCATTTTGCTTGGATCCATAATCAATGTTCATGGATGCAGCAGTCAAGACACCGAATGGCATCCTGCCCTGGGAAAATCTGCTGCGCAAGACTTGTTTTCAATGATGAAAAGCAACCGGGTCACTCTGAGAACTAAGATGTGCCTCACCCAAGGCAAACTATTTCCAATCACGTTATATGTATGTGAAATTTGCACGGTGACGAAGGGAGACCACAGAAGTTATGCATTTGAGTTCTAGTGCTGGTTATAAATATTGAAAGTACTATGCACTGCCAGAAGAACCAAATACATCTGTCTCAGAAGAAGGATGGCCGGGGATGCTTCTTAGAAGTGAGGATTGCAAGATTTTGGTTCACCTACACTGGGCTTGTTAGTAGGAAATGCAGTCCCTGAAAAAGGGCATCAGGCTTGGTAAAGTCAGAGTCAGCCAAAAAAAAAAAAGAAAAAGAAGAAGACTCTGAAGATGATTCGACACTGTGGCTGCAGTAATGAGCTTATGCATAACAACTGTGAGAATAGCATAGAACAAGGCAGCGATCTTTTTCTATTGAACTAGAGTCAATGGCACCTAATAACAGCAGCAATATACACACACATATATTACAAACATATTTTATAAATAGGTGTATATCTATACAAATAGATATACATGTGCCAGCTTCAAAAAGTTCAGGAAAAGTTAAATAGAATTTGTTCATTAACTTTTTGAAGCCCATATATATAGTATCTGAATATTATATATATGCAGTTAGGTAAGAAACTCCATGGTACAGCGGTTAAGTGTTGCGCTGTCCATGGAAAAGTCAGTGGTTCAAACCCACCAATCACTCACAGGAGAAAGATGCTGCAGTCCGCTGTTGTGATGGTGACAACCTTGGGACCCTACGGAGCAGTTCTACTCTATGCAGTCAGCTCTCTCTGAGTCACAGTTGGCTTCAAACATTCCTTTTGTTCATAGGAGAATTATTTTCTATTATCTTCATATTTATTCAGCATCTTCACTGACCTTTTGATTCATTTGCAAGTTACATGGATATCAAATTTCAATCATATACACTCTAAAATTTAAGTCTGTGAGAAAGGATTTAAGAGTGCGGCTGAACCCCGGTGGCGCAGTGGTTGTGTGCGGGACTGAAGCCCAAATGGTTGATGGTTCAAATCCAGCAGCAGCCCTCCAGGAGCAAGGTTGGGCTTCCTACTCTCACCAGGGCAGTGATGCCACACACACACAAAAGAGTGCATTAGGGAGGTGATGGTGTGCGATTACTGAGGGCACTGTAACAAGAAGTACTGAGGCTGCCATTCGCTTCTCTGGGGTTGCCTGCCCCATAGGAAGCCTGCTGTCCTGTTGTGAGGACACTCAAGTAAGTCTAAGAAGAGAACATCGTGGAACAGGAAACAGCCAGCTCTGACGTGCCGCCTGAGAGGAAGTCACTGGGAAGCACATCTTCCACTCCCAGTCACGCTGTGAGACAATGAGGCACTCATAAGAGACTGACTCAGGACGCCTTTCAAGCCATTTCCAAAATCTTGACCCATGTGAGAACAAATGTTTACATCTCTATCATAAGGTTAATATTTGTTTACTTTCCTATGCATGAAACAAAGACTGAGATTTAATGTTTAAGTGACTGCTGACATAGAATTTTATTTAAATGAACATAATATTCACCCACTGTCAAAAGAAGGCAAACTCTTTTTCTCAAACTAAGAGAGAGTTGAGAACTTCTCCTGTTATCGTCTAAAATTTTTAAATGGAGAAACTCAAAGGAACCTATTGCCATACAGGTGATTCCGACTCCTGACAACTCTGAGGACGAGCAGCATGCCCTGGAGGCTTTCCAGGGGCATGTGTCTTTACCAAAGTAGCCTGCCACATGGTTCCCCCATGGAGCCGTGAGTGAGTGGGTGTGAACCGACAACCTTTGGGAAAGCAGTGTACAATTTTAACTACTGTGCCACTAGGGATCCAGTTATTAGCTAATGATCATTCTATTTAGAGGATTTTAAACTGTTTTTTTTTTTTTCATTAGAATATTGGATTCTTGGGCTGAGCCCCGGTGGCGTAGTGGTTGTGCGCGGGACTGCGGCCCACTGGCCGGAGGTTCAATTCCAGCAGTGGGGCTGGGCCTCCTACTCCCACCACCGGAGAGCAGTGATTGCCCACCCCCCCCCCCAGAAAAAAGAATACTGGATTCTAGCTTTTATTTTCTTTTTGGATGTCTAGCTTTTATAAGTCTCGGTGGTTAGAGTTTTATTGTTCAGAGATACCAGTATTTATCTAATGACTCAGATATGTGACATAGAGGACCAAATTCATGGAACTGACAAAGAATTCTGATCGTCTAATGTACTTTTTATTTACGTACCAGACACACAAAAGAGCTCTCATCACTCCCATTTTAAAGCAAGAAGGAAGACCCAAAGGAGGTAATGAGCTTATGTGTTTTCACATAGCAAGAAAGAGGAGAGATTGAAATTTGAACATACTTTTGAATTTGAAGATAGCTTTCAAACTTTCTGACATGCTACAGAATCTTCCCTTAAGGCAAAAGCTTCTGTTAACCTAAGAAGAAATGGAATAAAGATTGAGGCTCCTGGATGCTTTCGTGGGAACGTGGTTTGGCTAGTTCACTTCTCGTGCTTTCTCCTGCCCCTGCTCCCCTGTTATATATTGTCCCATATCATCTCCAGTTTGAAAACAGTATGCCACAATGCCTTCTTATTCTTGTTTTTCTAAAACTCAGTAATCTTGTTAAAAATAAATTAAAACCAATAATCCATTCTCTAACAAAATAGTTAACAAACTAGAGCAAGCCACTTACAGAGATTATTTGTGAAGATTTAGTTTTTGTTATACAAGGTAGATATGATGATGAAGGTGATAAGATTTGCTATCTCTAAACATTATGCATTTGTGTCATTTCAAAATTAAATAACATATGTATAGACCTCATAAATCACCAAACTGGTTTCATTGCAGTCTTCTATAGAACATGCGAGTAGTTCTTTGTGAGAGCTTTTTTTACAGGTGTACTACCCATGTGTTTTTTGCCATGTAAATCTGCTAAAGGACAGCAATTGACATGACCTAAAGACTAGTAGGCCTGCGATCAATCTTGGCAAGAATCCTGTCCAACAGGATAGACTTTCTTCCTTCTGGCACAGTTTGAGAACAAAACATTCAGATTGGGCCATCTTTGAATAAATGCACAAGTTGGAAGAAAGAAGACAGGAAATAGAAAACATGAGAAATTCCAAGAAGCCTTCTCTCAAAAGTGAGTAGAGTGTAGGCAGAATAACACCTGAAAAGTACGAAGATATAATATAGCAATTATTATTTTAAAATAGATTCTACAAGCCAATTCCTTTTTAAAATTGCACACTAACTCTCATATCCAGAAGTTACAGTTGGTTTGTATTTGTAGCCCAGTAGCTTCCTTCCCCTTCTTTAAAGGATTTTTGAATTCTAACAGAGGGCTCAAATTGAGCAAAGTTAGCTGTGGAAGGGAAAACATGTTCTAACAATTTGAGAGTGTGATGGATGAATCTCTGGGGACATGGGGTTTCAAAAAAATATCTTCAATTAGTTTTTAAACATTATGGCCTGGCAAAAACAAAATTATCTTTCTAGAGAAATGTCTCTTTTTAGCATTCAAATGCTACTGAGGGAAATGTAATGTGCATATTTATAAGTCATTTTACTTAATTCAGTATTGTTTTATCAGGATTGATAAAATTTCAATACATTTTTGAAGTTAGAGGTGTTTGGGGACCGTGAAACTGTCTCTTGAGTAAGAGGTTGAAGCAGATGTTTTTTTAAAAAGGTCTAAGAAATTGGCCCCAAATGTCACAAAACATTTTCCCTTCCTCTGCAGAACAAGAAAAAATTAAACTCTTAGAAAGGTGGGGGAGACTTCTTCTCTTCTAGTTATGAACAATAAGATGATAGTTTTTCTACCAATAGTTTCTTTAATTATCAGGCAGTTAACACATTAGCCAATTCAACAACTTTTTACGTTACAATTTCTGTGGCACCAATTACATCCATCTTGCTGTGAAACCATTTCCACTACCCATAGCCACATACAATCCCTCAGTGCTTCCACTGGGAAATTAAGAAAGAAATAGTCTTAATGTAGATAAAGGACAAAAAGAAAAGAGAGGGGAAAACCATTGAGATGACAAAGGATCACAGGTTCGTGGATCGATGACAAGTAAGCAACTACCCCCCCCCCTGCCAAATGCAAAATTAGCAGTAAACTATGATCTGGGTGATAGGGAGTGGTAGTTTGCTACAAAATCATATACTTTTTTGGAGCAAGGGGAAAAAAAGAGAGGCTGATATCAAAGGGCTGAAGAAGGAAGATAATGTTTAGAAATTTTTGATGCCAACAATTGTGCAGCCCCCTTGATATAATGGATGTATGGATTGTTGTAATATGAGTCTCAAATAAAGTGATTTATTAACTAATAATAAAAAATTATATTTTGAATACTCTCTTGACACCCTGTTTTTCCTCATGATAGTACTCACCAGGCCTTACTGAAATCACTTCATAGTTTTCTGCTTTTGCTCTCTATCACCAGCTGTGGGAAGGAAACTAGATCTGTCTTGTTCCCCATGTCTTTGGCTCCAGCACAGCACTTAGCAGAGAAGATGCTCAATATCACTTGTGGAATAAAGTCGAATAAGCTAGCAATGCTTAGGGGTAACAAGGCTCTAGGATCAAACCCTTAATCCTAATTTTATTCGACTTGAACTTAGATTCATTTTATAATGGTGTCCACATCATTGTATTATAACCAAACTAAACCTGTTGTCTTTGAGTGCAATTACAACCCAAAGCAACCCAGTGTGAGATTATAACTGCGTCAGAGGGCTTTCAAGACTATAAGTATTTACAGAAGCAAATTGTTACATCTTTATTCCACAGAGCAGTTTCAAATCCACACCGTGCATGCTTTGAGTCCTTACAGACTCATAGTGACTGTAAAGGATAATGTAGAACTTCCCCAGTGGATTGCTGAGACAGTAACTCTTTACGACAGGATCAAGTCCACCCTTCTTCCAGAGAGAGGCTGGTGCTTTCCAATAACCTAACACATAACCCACTTTACCAACAGGGCACATAGAGTTCGGGTCACCAACCTTTTGCTTAGCACCGGAGTCCTTAACTACTATGTTGCCAGGGCTCCTTTCACTGAGGCATGCTGCTGTTGCTATCAGGTATCATCCTGCCAGTTCTGGATGATCGTGACCCTAAGTACAATAGAATGAAACGCCAGCTGGACGTGCACCATCGGCATAATTTTTCTCAAGTTTGAGCCCCTTGCTGCAGCTACTAGCCCTTGTATGAACCCATCACAACGGGGGCCTTCCTCTTTTTCACTGCTCCTCCACTTTTGTAAGCATGAGGTACTATTCTCTAGGGACTGGTCTTGCCTAATAACATGTCCAAAGTAGATGTGTCAAAGTCTTGTGGGGGCATTCTGACTATAATTTCTGCACCACAGGTCTGTTTGCTCTTTTGACAGTTCAGAATACTTTCACCATTCTTTATCAGTACCACAGTTCAAGTGCACTGATTTTGTTGTATTCATTGTCCAACTTTCACATGCATATGAGGCTACCTTGAAAATGTCAGGGCTTGGGGCAGGTGTGCCTTAGTCCTCAAAGTAACATTCTTGCTTTTCAACACTTTAAAGCAGTCTTGTGCGGCAGATTTACCAAATGCAATGCAATGTCCTTTGATCTCTTACGTGCTCCTTCCATAAGCACTGATTGTGAAGCCAAGAAAAGGTGAAAGCCTTGACAATGTTAATCTTTTCTCCATTTCTCATAACATTACCTATTGGTCCCATTGTGAGAAGTTTTGTTTTCTTTACATTGTAATCCATACTGTAAGCTGTAAGAGTTCATCTTCATCAGCAAGTGCTTCTAGTCCTTTTTACTTTCAGTAAGCAAGGTTGTGTCATCGGTACCACAGGCTTTAATAAGCCTTCCTCCACCCCTAATGCCACATTTTTTTCACATAAGCCAGCTTCTCTGATTATTTGCTCAGCATACAGATTGAATAACTATGGAAAGAGGACACAACCCTGACACACACCTTTCTTGATTTTAAACCATGCCATATTCCCTTGTTCTCTTCTCGTGTGTACAGATTCAACATGAGCACAAATAAGTGTTCTGGAATTCCCATTCTTTTCAAGACTGTCCAGAATTTATTATGATCTACACAGTTAAAAGTCTTTGAATAGTCAATGAAATACACACATACTCTCTGCTTTGCTCTGCCTTCAGCCAAGATCCATATGACACCAGCAATTACTCTTGTTCTACGTCCTCTTCTGAACTCAGTCTCTTGCATTTCATTCTATTGCAAATAGGGTCACTATGATCCACATTGCTGTACTTGCTGTTAGATGATCGTTGGCCATATTTTACTCACGTTATACTAATGACATTCTATGATCTGAGCATTCTGTTGAGTAACCTTTCTTTGGAATGGGTTCAGATATGGATCTCTTCCTGTCAGTTGGCCAAGTAGCTGTCTTCCAAATTTCTTGGCATAGACAAATGAGTGCCTCTAATGTTGCATCAGTTTGTTGAAACATTTCAGTCGAGATTCAATCAATTTCTGAATCCTTGTTTTTGGCTAATACTTTCAGTGCTACATGAATATCTTCCTTCATTTAGTTTCTATTACCAAGACTATATTTTTCAACTACTTCCCTTTCCTCTCAGTTTCCAACTTTTGTAATCCAATGAGTATCAATGCATCTTGATTACATTTTGATCAATTGAAGATTTTTATAATTCTTCAATATCCCCATCACTAGCTTTGGTGATTGAAGCATACATTTAAACAATTGTTGTATGGATTCAATTTCCTCGTATGTGAATACACATGATCCTATCACAGACAACATTGTACTTCAAGCTAGATCTTGAAATGTCCTTTTTAACAATGACTGCAATGCCATTCCTCTTTACTGTTTCATTCCACCATAATAAACTATCTTATTTTCTCACTCAAAGTGGCCAGTATGTGTCAGTTCCAGCTCACGAATGTCTACCACAGACCTTTATACATTCCATTTCATTTTTTACAACTTCCATTTTCCTAGCGTCATATACTTCATACATTTCAAATGACTAAAAAATGAGAAAAATTAGAATAAACAGTTGCAAACATCAACTACTAATTGGAACTTGGAATATATGAAATACAAATCACTTTGTTACACTGAGGGTTATATGAAAAATATATATGTATGTGACTTGGTGCTTGGCATATTGTTAAAGTGAATAAATAAACTCATTGTCACCAGGTTGATTCTGACTCAGAGTGAGCCTACATAGGGTGTCTGAGATTGCCAATCTTTATGTGAGCAGCTAACCACAAATCAGTCTTGCAGAGTTGCTAGTGATTTTGAACTTAGCAGTTAGCAGTTGACAGCTTTGGTGACAGTGCCACCAGGGTTCCTTGCCGTATTGCTAGCATTCAATAATGTTTACTATAAAATGATTCGTGTTTCCCTACAACAATGGGGTGAAACTTATTTCTTTGCTGTTGTTATTGTTGACCATATTTCTTTCCAAAAAAGAAAGTTTTAAAACTTCAAGTAATGCTTTAAAAGAAAAAACACAACCAAACATTGTGATTTAGTCCTGTACATTTTATTATCACAATCTGGCACATCACAAGTGATTTATTCTTGAAATCTTCTTCTCACCACAGTTGACTAAGTGGCCATTATCACCATGAGTTACTCATCTCTGTCTGAATTCAGTTATCAAAAATCACAGTGGGTTACACATTGGAATGCTAAGCATTTTGTTAACAGTGCGAACTCACTAGGCACTTTTTCAGATGATGCTGTCTGCCCCCACAAAGAGGTACAGTCTTAGAAACACTGCATATGATCAATCTAAGTGGGAATCAGCTCCATGGTAGTGAGTTTTTTTTTTTCGAAGCTATGTATTAATTTTTTTTTTTTTTTTACGAAACAAACTTATCACCTTCAAAGTACTCTCCATTACATTTAATACATTTGTCAAATCTGCAATTCCATTCTTGGGAGACATTGTCAAACTCATCTGTTTGGATGGCTGACAGAACCTCACTTGTCTGTTTGTTTTTCTTCATCTCTTCTATGTCATCAAATCTTTGTATTTTTAAGGTGCTCTTGATTCTTGGAAACAGTCACATGGAATGAGATCAGGTGAGTAAGGTGCATGAGGCAAGAAGGCATGCTGTTTTTTGCCCCAAACTGGTACACTAAGATGACTATGTGAGCAGGTGCATTCTCAAGGTGGCAAAACCCCTACCTGTCTGCCAAAAATAAGGCCATTTTTTTTGTCCCACACTGTTACACCTCTAAATACTTCTAAATAGAAAGCTTGATTAACAGTTTGACCTGGTGGAATGAACTCCAGATCAATTATCCCCTTCACATCAAATAAATGAGCATTGTCTTGATGTTTGATTTCACCTGACAAGCTTTTTTTTTTTTTTTTGGAGTGAAGTGATGATGGTGTTTGTCACTGGCTTGATTGATGTTTGCCCTCAGGGTTGAAGAATAGCACTATGTTTCATCACCAGTAATGACCTTGGGAAAAGTCTGGGTCAGATAGTGAGTTTCTAACTAACAAATAGTTCAAGTGTCTAAGAGAATGGCAAAACTTAGTGGTTACATAGTCAAGAGTTTCTAGAATAAGATTTTTCTTTTTCCAGCACTGGTCTTGCCTGTGACCCTGAACAGAATGTAATCAGGTCACTCCAGTGATTTGGCTACTCCCCAAGTGTTCCTTGGACAGATGACACAGATTGAAAGGCTGTAAACGACTGGACTTCACACCAGGAATGGTAGCAACCATAATCAAATCTAGCCACACTTTTTGGAGGGCAAGTATGTGTTAGCTTGTAAGTATTATTTCTCTTACAAGAAGAGATCTTCTGTTTCCTATTATACATATAAGGAAACTGAGACTCAAATAGGTTTTCGTTTCTTCAAAAATCCATAGATCTAAAGTCCCTGCATTGATACTATCTTCACAATTTCATTGTAAATCTAAAATAGTGATAAATCCCCAGGGACACCTTTCCTGCTCTGAGCGCCAAAGCACTGAGAGGACTATAGGGCCACCCCCTCAATGAGATACGATATACCCTCACTGACCCATAGCACTATGGGGACAGTATTGGAGACACTGTGGAAAGTGCATGTGGTCTGCTTCACACTGAGTAGAGTGAAACAGGGCAGCAAGGGGAGCAAAGTAGCCAAATCCTAGAGGAATTCTGAAAATAGACTTCTGGTTTGGAGTCCAGAGCCTGGCACCTCATCAGACCTGATTGGAAAATACTCATAAGGGTCAGCAATACAGATCCAAAACTATCTATCAGATTTTGCTTTTTCTTTCGCCCACTGTCTATCTGTAAAAGGTAGGCAGGACAAACAATATCAGGGAGAAAACAACGGGACTGGGAGTTCTGGTGGGATATGACAGAGGAGGGAGCAGGGAGCCAACAAGCACAGGGATAAGGGAACAACAAGAGATCTAAAATTGATAGCGAGGATGCCTGGTGCAATGATCAATTGCAATGATCCAAGAGGAATTACTGAAAGCTGAATGGAGGTCAGCATGATAGTGGGACAGGAAGAAGATGAAAAACAATAGAGGAAGGAAGTAGGAAGCAAGAGATATTTTTAGAGATATAGCTATAGGCATGTATATATGTAAATATATTAATTTATAATGAAAGTGATAGAGAGCAATATATATATTCCTATGTTTAGCATTATGATAGCAGACGGACTTTGGGCCTCTACTCAAGGCCTCCCTAAACACAAGAATACTTTGTTCTGATAACCTGGCATTCTTTGATACTCACCTTCCCAACATAATTGCTGAAGACAAAATGGGTGCATAAGCAAATGTGGTGATGAAAGTAGACAGCGCCCAGCTATCAAAAGATATAGATAGTGTCTGGGGTCTAAAAGGCTTGAAGTTAAATGAGCAATGATCTAGTAGGGAAGCAAATAAGCCCACATGGAAGACATACACTAGCCTGTGTGATCATGAGATGTTGACAGGATCAGGTATCAGGCATCAAAAGATCCAAAATAAATAATTATATCAATGTGAATGAGGGGGATTGAAGTGGAGACCCAAAACCCTTCTGTAGACAATTGGACAATGCCCCCAAACCACCACCCACTCCAGAGAAGGGTTACAAGAAAGGGACAATTCAACCAGAGTGCAATATAGCACCGAGAGAAAACACATTATTCCTCTAGTTCCTGAATGCTTGCTTCCCTTCACTACCATGACCCAGTTCTACCTTACAAATCTGGCTAGACTGGAGTATGCACATTGGTACAGATTGGGTTCTTGACACATGGAACTCAGGACAGATAAAACCTCAGGAACAGTAGTGGGAGTAGCACGATCAGGAGGATAGGGAAATGGGACGTGGGGAGAGGGAACCCATCACAAGGTTAGATACGTAGCCCACCCTTCAGCGGGATGAACAACAGAAATGTGGTGTTCAGGGGGATGAACAACAGAATGGATGGTGTAAGACAATAGACAGTGATGTGTGGTCATGGGGGGCTGAAGGGTGCAGATATCAAACATTAAAGAACAAGAACCACTCACTACAAATAGGGGGGCGACCAGAGTGGAGAACCAAGGCCCACCTGTAGGTAATTGGATACCCTCTCACAGGGGAGTCATGGGGAGGAGACAGGCTAGTGAGGCGCGTTGAGGTGGCTATGAAACATGCAACTTTCCTCTAGTTCCCGAAGGCTTCCCCAGTTCTACCTTACTGTGGAGATGAGAAATGGAAATGCAGAGAACCCAGGACAGATGAACTGCTTGGGACCAGTAGTAGGAGTGAAGCTACTGGATGGGTGGAGGAAAAGTCGGGTAGAGAGGGGGAGCCAACTTCGGGGATCTACACATAACCTCCTACCGGAGGTACAGACACTGGGGAAGAGGGCAAGGGGAGACATCAGGCAGTATAAGTTATGACAAAGCAATAATTTATAGAGTATTGAGAATTGGTAAGAGAGTGGGGAGCAAGGATGGGGGGAAGGAATGGGAGGCTGATGTCAGGGGCTCGGATGGAAAGGTGGAGGTTCAGAGAATGATGTATGAGTCCCCAATAAAATGATTTTTAAAAAATAAAAGAATTAAATTATAGAAAAAATTTTAAAAGATGACATGTAAGATAGGAAATTACAATAATAATATATAATTGTTCAAGTTGGAGAGGGAAGGGAAAAAAAGAGGAGCTGAAACCAAGGGCTCAAGTAGAAAGAAAACGTTTTGGCAATGTTGATGGCAAGTGTGCTTAACATAATTGAATAAAGGATTGTCATACATTTTGTAAGAGCCTCCCCAATAAAATTAATTAAAAATAGAAAAATGGGTTAAAAAGATGAAAAATAAAATAAAGTGGTGGCAAAATACAACATTAAAAAATGAAATAAAGTCAAGCAGAAAATATTTGGAAATGAAGATGGCAATATAGGTACAAATATGCTTAATACAAATGATATGTTGAATGTTATAATAGCTATAAGAGCCCCTAATAAGATTATTGAAAAAAAATGAAATAGAAGCACTAACCTTGTCAGTAGAAACTTTCAGGTATAAAACTTTAATTAGAAAGTAAATTGTTAAAACATAGCATCTGGAGGGGAAACACACACATAGAGACCTACACAAACAACAACCCACTGGTCCTTGAAGATAAACCCAGTTCCGTGTTAGTTTCACCACAAAAAAAAATATGCCTTGCTCCCTTCCTTATGGTTAAATTTGTGGATTTTTATTAAGGAAGAAAAAACTATGTGGTTGAGTCTTTGCGGCGGGGGGT
>PVJH01020622.1:5979-40471 GCA_004026705.1 Nesogale talazaci | reverse complement strand
CCGAGCCCGCGCGGCGCACACGAGGCCCGGCGGCTCCGCGGCTGTCTAGCCGGACAGCCCAGCCGTCAAGGTCACCAGGCCCGCCGTGCGCCCGAAGCCATGGAGGCCAAGGTCCGTCAGAGCCGGCGCTCGCGCTCGCTGCGGGACCGCGTGAGGCGCCGGGAAGCGGCCGCCGCGGCCCGCGACGCCCGCCCGCGTAGCCCGTCGTCGGGCGACGAGCCTGAGGCCAGCCCGGGCAAAGAGAACACGAGCCACAATTGCACGCCGTCCCGGGGCGCCGTCGCACCTGCGCCCCGCACCCCGCGCCCCCCGCGCCGCCGCCGTCGCGAGTCTAGCTCGCAGGAGGAGGAACTCATCGACGGCTTCGCTATCGCCAGCTTCAGCACCCTGGAGGCCTTGGAGGTAGGTGGGCGGGGGCCAAGGACCCCGGGCTTCCCCTTCGGCCGCAGCTGCACGGCCTGCAGCGTGGGGGTTGGCGTCCCCTGCCTCGGTATCACACTACAAACGGGGGCTGTGGCCCAGCAGCCAGTGCGTTTTGCAATTATGTTTCTGTTGTCAAACTATTGCTGCGTTCTTCTCAGGACTTGCCTGGGAGGGAGGCGGGCAGGGCCTGTGCCAGAGGCGAGGTGAAATGGATACTTTGGGATTCTCCCAAGCCTGGTGTTTGGAGGAGGGGAGGGGACCACCCCACCCCCACCCCTCAGTCTGCTGCGTGGGTAGGAAGTTGGCAGAAAATATTGCTTGTTTAGCGAAGTTATCTGGGCAATATTTGCTGAGCAAATATCGCTCGTCTTGCCTTGGTGCAGGTGAGCAGAAGAGAAGATGGAAGGCTGTCAGAGTTGCAGGGATGGCAGGCTTTGCCCCTGGCTTGGTGCGCCTGGAGGTGGGGGTTGACTCCATGGGATCTGGTATAGTTGGGCGCGGTCTCTTTTTAAAGTAGCACAGTTGGGGGCTGGCTTTGTTGGGGGACTGACATTGTAGGGAGACCGCCAGACCTGGCATGGTGGGGGACTCTAAATCTAGTGTGGTTAGAGGCTGCACCTCCAGTCCTGGAAGGACGGACTTGAGGAGCTCCACCCCAGGCTGTGCCCTCAGGGGTTGACTTCAGGGACCTGCCTCTGCCCAGTCTGGGCCCTGGCACTTTTGGTGGGTATGGGACAGTGAACCTCCTTGAAGTGACTGCTCTGGGGCCCAACTGCAGGGTTTCAGAGCTTGGTTGTGCCTGCCCCCCTCTTCGTACACTGGGACTTCAGCACCTTGGTAGCAGTTGCAGAGGGATGTGTGTGTCTCTGCCTGGCCTGTACCTCGACATTGTTGAAGGCTCACTATGGCCTCCTCGCCCGACCGCCTCCAGATGGGCAGGACCCTGTCTGGTGGCCACTGCTATCTCCTCCAGGCCTACAAATTCCACCATCTCTTCTGTGTCTCCCTGAGAACTCAAGACCTCTGAGGGGGTGGGCTGCGTTGGTTGTCCTGCTCCCAGTGGATGCTAGAAGGAGGAAGGAGTGAGCAGAGGAGAAACCAAGGCCAAGTTTTGTGCTCCGGGTGGCCTGTGGCAGGGGTATGGCACCAGCCGCACGTCTCCCTCAGAAGTAGTGTTTCAGGCTGAGGCCCACCAAGTGGGCCGGTTCTGAGCCAGGTGCTGCCCCACCCCGCCCCCACCCCCACCCCAAGGTTTCTGAGCAGGTCCCTCACGCAAGGTCAGGTGAGCACCCTCTTCTCGGCTTCTTTTGTCCCCAGAGCATAGTGTCCCCCAAAGCTGAGGCACTTCATGACCATCTAACCCACGTTGCTGGTGTGGGTGGGCATGCGTCTACGTGAGGACAGCCCAAGGTGTAGCAGGGTGACTTCATGGCCAGGACTGGCATCCTCTCTGAAGGTACAAACTCTTGGCCTTGGGGACTGGATGCCTGGGGTCTGTGCCCTCCCCACCCCCCCAAGACTTGCCCTATCCCTACCCTCTAGAAGCAGAGGGGCACTGGCCCGACCCCCTGTGCCCTGATGGTTGTGTCCACCTGGCAGACCTTGCCCAGCTAAGACTCCTGCTCCTGAAGTCCCTGGGCCCCGTTGCTGGAAGGGGCTTTCCTAGGTGGCCCCAGCTAGGTGCCCCGAATTTTAAAAGCCACCAACACAGTTGCTAGCAGTTAGGGTTTAAAGCGCCTTGCCTCTGTTAGCCTAGCAGGGGTGAGGAGGTGTGTCCCAGGGTTCTCCTGGTGTAGGCAGGGATCACTGCTATGGAGCCAGCAGCCAGGGGGACAGGGCTGACCCCATAGCCGCCTGAGGCCATCAGTCTGTGGAAGGTCCCTGCAGCTGAGCCCTGGAACTGCTCGAGCAACACACACACACACACACACGATACTCCCCCCAGCAGTGGCACTGTCAGGCACTTCTCGACCTACTGCCGCCCATTAAGGCGACATTTGCTCACAGTGGAAAGCTGGTGTTCCACCCTACACTCACAGCACCGTGGTGCTGGGGCTAGAACTGCTGAGTGAGGAAGGTTGGCAGGACCTCTGGACATGCTCCCTTCAAGGACCCTAAGCTGGGACCCAGACACTCAAGTCAGTGGGTGCCATGATGGCCGGGCCTGGCTTCCAGACATGATGAGTAGCAAACTGGTTGTGGGAGTTCAATGCTTCACTCAGGGCAGCTGCCCTCTGCCTCCATGGCTGGGGACCCCCACCCCACCCAAGCCAGACAAGAATCTCTGGGCCACTCCACCTGCCAGACCCTCCAGGGCTCAGATCCGACAAGGTTGCCCTTTCCCCTTCAACCCAACTGAGCACCTCCCCTTCACCTCTGATAGGCTTCCTCACCTCCTCTAAGCCCCCGGAGGGCTTCATTCCCCGTGTGCCCAGTATGTTGTCTGAATAGCAGATTTTCACTAAGTTCAAAGTCAAGCTCTGAGGAGTGTCCACTCAAAACAGGTCCCCTCAGACCGGCCTTGCCTGGAATGCGCTGTGCAGGTGTGGCCAAGCACACACCACCATGCAGGTCGGTAGCTCTCTCCTGTGTGATCACCAGCTTCACCCCAATAGCCCATACGGCCAGACCCCCCTGTCAACAGGATCAGCTGCAGCTCAGGGTCTCAGGAAGGTGAGAGTTCCTGAGGGTGCTGCACTGTGGGCTAGGTTTGTGGGCCTTGCACTGTCTCTGCCTCAGCAGGGGGCAGGGAGGCTGCTGGTGACACGACCAGCTGAGTGAGATGTGGGTGCCTGGCAGAAGGTTGGCATGGCCACACTGGCAATGGTGGAGCCAGGAGGGACACAACACCCAGATGGGCCGGGACTGGCCTGCCCACCCAATGCCCCATGGCACTACCATACCTGGGCCTCCACACTGGGCACTGCCAACTGACACAGATGCCCTTCACCCACTGGCTGAGGCTGACTTTCCTCCCTACCTGTTGAAAGCTAACCGTGACATCAGGCTGGGCTGTCTGCCGTCAGCAGGCTGGTCCCTGTGAGCTGGAGGCCACACGAGCCTCCCCTCTTCAACCTTGCACAGTCCTGACGCCACCCACCCAGGCCTCACTGAACTCAGACCAGATACGTGGGCAGAGGCCTTGTCTGTCAGGGATGCTGCAGGGTACCTTCATGGTCAAGAGCGCTTCCAGGTGGGCTCTCCACAATTGGTGGACTGAGCTAGCGAGCAGGCCACCCTCAGGCCTCTGGCCCAGGGGAGGGGGCTAGTTTTTCTCCTGCCGGGAGGGAGGCGCTGAGCTATCCTCGGCTGGTGGGCTTCCTTGCACAGCTCTCTGGTCCTTGTCGCTCTGGCTGGTCTCACACTGTCTCCAGGGACACAGCTCTGTCTCGGGTCTAGCAGGTTCTTGATGCAAGGACCCCGAGTGCACGCGACCTGCTCCATTCCCAGTCTTTTTGAAGAAGATGGTGCCTTCGCCTCCAACCTCCGAGGTTAACCCCTGCAACCCTAACGGGTCATTAAAAGTTACCAGTCGTCTTGGTAGGCCGCAGCCACCTCATTTACATAGTCAGGTGTCTGGTCCCCTTTGCCAGAGTGTCCTGGCAGAGCTACAGCATGCATGCGGTCATCTGCACCCACTTCCCATTAAGGCGGCATTTGCTCACAGTGGAAAGCTGGAGTTCCACCCTACACTCACAGCACCGTCCCTCCGGATCCTGGGCAGCCTCCATTGTTAGAGCCCGGGCCCAGAGACCCTGTGGACCCCCCCAGCCACACCCTGCCTCCCCTTAGCACGTGTGGGTGTGCGCATGCAGAATGCCCAGGGGGAGGGAGGGATGTGCCTGGGTGTGTGTGTGGTATGGATGTATGTACCCCTGTTCTGGTGAGTGCATGTTTCTGTCTGGGTGTGCACGTGAGCAGGTGTGCATACCCCCATCTGGGCATGTGTACATGGGTGGATTTGTCTGTCTGCAATGTGGGTGTCCTGTCTGGACCCCATTTGCCCCTTGTCCTGGCCCTCACACTGCTGACAGACTGACCGTCCCTAAAGCTCTGCTTTACTGTGGCTTGTGTGCAGCCTGAGTGGGGGGACATGGAGTACACCTCACTCTCTGCCCTGCCTGTCTTTGAGACTTGTGTTTGTTGACCTTACTGAGTCCATGCATTTGGGAGCCACCTGGGCCATGAGTGCCTTTCGAGGGTGTCCAGCTGTGTCTGTTGTGTATGACCACACTGCTGTGGCTGGAGTCTTGGGATGATGTGGCCCATGCACACTTCCTCTGCCTAATCTGGGGGCTTGAATATGGCCAGTGTGGCTAGACTGCCAGCACATTTGAAAGGCCCCACTCTGGGGTGCAGTGCTGTCCTAGGGACTGTCCTTCCCAGGCCCAGGGTGGGTAGCAGGTGGTCTGGGAAGAAGCACAAATGGGCAGAGAGCCAGAGGCCAGGGAAGGGGCAGGATCCTGGGTTGGTGGCCCCCTATAAATGAGACAGTGGGAGTGGGGGGCTCTGGCAGACTGCTGTGGGCAGCGCAGGCCACAGGTCGCAGCTCCTCCAGTTTGCGCACCCCGACTAACACGTTAAACTTAAACTCCTAGACCTGGCACTCTTGTGGAAAGTTGTGGCTGTGAGGACCCTGGGACTCTGTGAGGCCCGGTTCTACTTTGCACACACAGGCTGGCTGACTCTCCACCATGAATATGAGAGTGGTGTGCCACGGTGGGTGTGCATGCGCATGCCTATATCTGTGGGTATGTGTGCAAGCTAACGTAGAAGTGGGTATGTGTATGTATATAGGTAAATACGAGTGCACGCGTGAGCATGTGAGTGTGCGTGGCTATGTATACAGGTGGGAGTGGCTGTGTGTCAATGTGTTGTGTGCCTTAGCTCTGTGGAAACGGGTATGTGTGAGTGTATGTATGTGCTTATGTTGTAAGTGTGACTGTGGATGTGGGAGTGTGTGAAGGTACCTAGGTGTGTGAACAGGAATGTATAGCAGTGCGTGAGTGTGTATGGCTGTGTGTGAATATGGGAGTGGATGTGCATGTTTGTGCGTATGTGTTTAAGTGTGAATATGAATGTGTGGGTATGCATATGTGTGAACTGCCATTTTCCCTCCTGTGGTGATTTCACATCACCAGTTTACTTTGGGACACTCTCTAAGGGAGGCCAACGTGATGAAGATGGCTTCACCCAGGCCCCAACTGAGTGACCGCTTCCCTTTGGCTTCTGCCCGAGCTCTATGTAACTGTGTCCCTTGCTCCTCTCGTAAGCCTGAGGGCACCGTGCTCCATTATGCTTACTGAGCCCAGTGAGCCAGTGAGCCCGGTTCTTGGAACAGAGAGACCCAGGGGCACCCTCACCACTCAAACCTGGAGTTGGCCTGATACCCACAGGCAGTCAGAACCAGATACTCAGAGTTTTAAAATGCCCCCCAACACCGTAACTGGATTGGGGCTGCTCAGCATTCAGGCAGAGGAGGGTGGATATAACCCCTACAAATTCCGCGAGCTTCAGAACAGTAAGGAGGTGGGTGTTGGAAACTGCAAGTGAATTGAGGCTGCGGAAATGGGCCCAGTTGAAATGCTCGTGGTTCTGACCATGTCTCTGAGAGCTCTCATCTGATCCATGCCCAGGACCCTTGGGGGTTCTGGATGAGACTTGAGCCTGGCCCAGTGTCCCCTGCCATCTCCTCGCCCATTGTTGGATCCCATTGTTGGGCAGCCACAGTCATGGGATGAACTGGTTATTCATCTCACCTGCAGAATCAGGGGTAGGTGTTGTCAAAGATGAGTCCATGCAGGTCAGAAGAGTTAAATTTCAGCTTCTGGGAAAGTCTGTGACCTTGTCGACATTCTGATGTAGGCTTATGGTTTACCTCACAGAGCCTTTAGCAAGACTGACACCTTTCTGAAGGTGAGTGTGTGTGTGTGTGTGTGTGTGTGTGTGTGTACACATGTACACATATGTATGTGCATATGGGGGCTGTGCACCCAGCCCTTCCTGACCCCATCTTCTCCTTCAGTTGGACAGGGACAGGCCCCTAACAAAGGCCACCAAGCAGAGATAAAAATCTGGGACAACTGCCTCTGCCTACAGGCTTGGGTCCCTGGCTGAGCGGGGTTTCCCTGCGGTGGAGGTGCCAGACTATACAGAATGAGGCCGATGAGCCTGCAGGTGGTTTCCCAACCTCATCCCTGGCTCATCAGCTGCTGCGGCTGCTGGTCCCAGCCCAGGATCCCAGGGAGGGCCACTCTTGGCTCATTCTGAAGTGTGTGCAAGGCCCTGGACTGGACTCAGGGTCACGGGGATGGAAAGGGTCCATGCCCAGGTGTCTCCTGGGAGGTAGCAGGTCTCCAGAAAGAGCAATGTCAGCTTTTTAGGAAATTTCCTCATTTCCCTCTCTACCATTTTCAGGTTTCAGTGGGTCTACCACTCATCTCTGATCCATTCATCTCCCTTTAGCTTTAATCCATCTGTTCCCCTGCACAGAAGTGACTTTCCCAAGATATAAGGCCCCTCCCCCAAAGATGTGAAACTCCCTCAACTGAGATGCCCAACCAGATGGGCCAACCCACCAGGTATGTGCTGTCCAGAAGCGGAAGTCCCAGAGCTACCCACATGAGCCTGGTACAGCTCCATGACAGTGTTGCTACTGGGACAACTAGTCTTTTGATGGTGACACTAGTGGAATAAGCTGGCGTCTCACAGGGGTGCCACTAGTGAGGTAACAAGAGTCTCCCAGTGGTATCGCTAGCAGGTTCCACGTGTTTGTGGCCAAGCTGAGGCTCTCACACCAACCAGCTCTGTCCTCTCTCACCCCTACAGAAAGACATGGCCCTAAAGCCACATGAACGGAAGGAAAAATGGGAACGTCGCCTCATCAAGAAGCCCCGGGAGTCAGAAAACAGCCCATCAGCAGAGCCCAGTGAGAACGGACGGCCCCCGGAGGCAGGCAGCCCCGAGCAGGACTTAGAACCTGCCTGCGACCGGGGCAAGAAGGTGCCACTACAGCCCACCAAGCAGGTGAGTCCTGTTCTCAGCCTGAGACCCCTCCCCTGGGCACACTCTACCCCAACCTTGGGCACTTGGGTTTTGCACACTCTCTCCGGGAACACCCTCTGGGCCAGCATCAGCACCTGGACACCACCCGTCGGCTCCTGGGCCTGCCTGGCAATGTATGCCATCGTTGTTGGGCTCAGGGTGCGGAGCACATGGGGCTGGGGCTCAGAATAGAGGCAGGGCCGGTGCGGGAGGGCCAGCCACTGCCAGGGCCACACCGAGGCTGGGTCAGGCTGGCGAGATGGGCGGACGTCCTGTACACTGTGTCCTCTGCTGGGGTGCACTGTGTGGTGCATGCTTAGCCTAGGGGAGCAGCGACAACACCGGGGTGATAGGCTGGCCCCGTCTCCCTGCTGCGTCTGTCAGGCTCCGCCGAGTACAGGGTGTCCAGTGTGTCTGTGAAGATGGTGGAGGGCGGGGGGCGGGGGGGTCGTAACATGTGACTGACATGTGACATTGGCTCACCCTGTCTGAGACTTAGTGTCTCTGTGTGTGAAGGAGATAGAGCTCTTATGCTGTCTCTCGGACCACCTGACTTGTGGTTGTCTGCCCAGGTGCCAGGCTCAGTTCACCAGTGTGGTGGGTGGCCTCTCTCCGTAGGTGCTGACCAGGAGGCGGGGGGGGGCGGGGGGGGTGGGGGGGGCGCCTGTGGGGAAGAGCTCCAGGGCAGCGTGTGGGTTCCCGTGTGGACGGCGTAGTCACTGGCTTGCGCCTGCCTGCCTTTCAGAGAGACTGTCTTCTTGGTGTGTCAGGCTCGCTCTGGTCTCTGCCGGGTGCAGGGCTGCTGGTCGGGGGCCGCATGTCTTGGGCCTGGGCTGGTGGGGAGGGGTGTGGGCACACCTGCCCAGGTGGACACGTGCTCTTTCTTCCATGCAGGTGTGCTCCCCAGAAGGGGGGCCGCTCCCAGCCAACCCCTGGGACCAGAACAGCCCGGCCCAACGCCAGCAGCAGCTCCAGCCCAGCCAGCCCCAAGGGTCACCCCCAGCCCCGTGTCAGCGCTGCCAGCCCCACCAGGCGCTCCCGGACCCCGGGCAGCACTGCCAGCCCCAGCGGTCACTCCCGGGTCAGCGCAGCTGGCCCCAGCGGTCACTTCTGGGCCTCAGACAGCCCTGCCGGCCCCGGCGGTCACTTCTGGGCCCAGGGCAGTCCTGCCAGCCCCAGCGGCTGCTTCCAGCCCCAGGTCAGCTCTGCCGGCCCCAGCGGCCACTCCTGGCCCAGCCCTCACGACCCCACTGGGTCCTTCCCAGCCCTCGGCCCCGCTGTCGGCACCTGTCCTCCTCCCTCGCGCCCTGGCACCGCTGTCGGCCACTGCGCTCCCTCCTGGCCCTGCGGCTGCGCTGCCGGCCAGCGAGGTCCTGGGCAGTCCCGTGTCCCCGCCACCAGCCAAGTCGGGCGTCGTCAGGCCAGCGCGGCCGGCCTCTACGCTCCCTGCTGGCTCACTGCCCACGGTGCCAGCCCCCACGCTCCCTCCTCACCCTGGGCCCACGCCGCCGCCCTCCCCGCTCCCTCCTGGGCCCCTGCCAGTGCGGTCAGCCCCGCAGACCCCTCCTGGGCCACCCCGGCCGTCCCCGGCGGCCCTTGCTGGCCCTCGATCAGCCCCAGCAAGTAGGCAAAGTGCCCAAGCGGCCCAGTCTGCTGGGCCCTGGACAGCCCCGCCCACCTAAACGGCCATTCATGGGCCCGGGACAGCTCCACTCAGCCAAGAGACCACTCTTGGACGTGGGTCAGCCCTGCCAGCCCCTGCGGTCACTTTTGGGCCCTGGACAGCCTCGCAAGCCCCGGCCATTACTGCCGATACCAGAGCGGCCGTCACTCCTCGGCCGGCCCACCCGCCGCCCACTGCTGGGACACCCCTGCCAGCCTCGGCGGTCACTTCTGGATTTGGGTCAGGCCCGCCGACCACATGTCTCACTCCTGGCCCCGGGCCATCCCTGCCGACCCTTGAGGTCTCGACGGACTCGATCGTCCACTCTGGGAGTGGCCCGCCAGGCCCCCTACGTGAGTCCTGGGGCCTGACCCCCAGCAGGACCCTCTCTGGATGTACCCTCCGGACCTCATTGGCGGCCGGGCGTCGGAGGGCCCAGGCTGCACCGAGCTGTCTACCGCCGTGACTGAGCCTGCAGAGCCACCACGCGCGAAGAGGAGATGGCGCCAGCCTTCCCACCGCGTCTGCTCAGGGCACCCTGCACTGAGCACACCCTGCGGTGTGTGTGCCCCAGGGGGGCAGCTCCCAGGACTCAGAGCCAGGGTCCCCAGCTTCTTCCTGTGCCTCTGAAACGCCAACACTGTTGTCACTGAACCTCCACTGTGCCCTGTGCCTGGGGGGTGAGAGAATGTATGCGGGTGTGAGATGGCGTGTATGTGTGTCTGCGCGCATGTGTACCACGTGTCTGGCTCCCTACCCCCCACCCCCGGGTGGCGGGGACTCGCTGGGGGGTGAGAAGGAGTCTCTGTGTCTACGTGCCTGTGTGAGATAGGGCCAGGTGTGGGGGGTTTGCTGGTGGCGGGCTGGCAGGGCTCATCCAGTCCCCCAGCTCAGGATCACTCTCTTGGTTGGGGTTGTCCCCGGACTCTGGCCCCGTCCCCAGAGTACCCACCCTCAGGTCATGGCCTCGCGGCCTGGCCTTGTCTCAGGGCAGCCTCATTGACCGTGGCGCCACATGCCATGGTGGCAGCCTCCCAAGTTGCCCTGTTTTCTGGGCGGGGGTCCATGGTCCCCATGCCATGTTGGTTCTCAGGTCCAGGCAGGCATCCCTGCCCCCTGGGCCCCTCCCCCCTGCCCACTTCTCCAAGGACCTCCGCACACAGGCCCAGCGGCAGGTTTACAGGCGTCTGATGGTCGCCCTCCCCTGCTCGGGAACACGGGTTTATTTTTCTGATTAAAGGAAATAAAGAGTCCCGTGCTGTTACTTTCCACACGTGCACCTGCATCTGTACCTTGACTGGCGCGTCTGTGTCATGCTGGCAATCCGTCCTGCGCATGCAGTCTATGCCTCAGACTTTCGGCTGGTCAGGGCACCCCCCACCACCACCCCCCCAGGGGCTGGAACCTGGACTGAGTCTGAAACTGATCCTCACAAGAGGGTGGGTTACAGGGGTGGTGCCGGAAGCACCCCTAGGACAGCTGGTCCGAAGTCCGTGAGCATGGTGATCACAGTCACCAGCGTTGGGTGGTAGGCAGGGTGTGGAAGGCCCCAAGAGTTGCCAGAACCAGATCAGGTGGGGGGTGTCCTGGGAGAGACTGGAGCAGGGCCGAGGGACCCTGACCTGTAGATAACCTGGCTGTGTCTGGCTAGGCAGCCCTGCCTGGGCTGTGCAGGTAACATCAAGACAAGAAGCTGTGGATGAGAGAGGCCCTTGCAATGAGGAGCACTTGTCAAGCAGCCCCATGTCGGGCTGAGCTGTGCCACGAGGGACAGCCTGTCACCCTGGAACGCATCAGAGCCCTAGACCAGGACAGTGACGTTGGCACTCAGATGCCCCATGCCCAGCCCCTCTGCAGAAGCAGAGCAGACACCACCTTTCCTCATCATATGAGGAGGCCAGAAAGAAATTGGGGGTGGGGGGCAGTGTCACCTTTCACTCTGGCCGCCACAGCCAGGCAAGTCTTTTACTTCCACTTTCCAAGTCTGCTCTAGACTGGGCCTCACTGGGGAAGTCACAGAAGCCAAGTGCATTGTGATGGCGGCACCTCCAGCTCACAGGGCCACCAGAGGCATAATCAGAACCCAAGCAAAGTCTAAGGTCAGCAACAAAGAATGGGCACCTTAAAAAGCTCAGAAAAAAGAGGAACGTCATCCTAAAGACCCATGCAGAGACAAGCAACACGCACAGGAAGAAATCATGCCAAACGTTCCTGGGAAAACATCTACACGGTTGAGAAGCCCTGAGACCCAGCTCAAAGGATGCGAGTATGTTCCATACCAGGTCCTACAGACCCGGCAAGTGGAGAGGGGGTTGGACATATTCCTTAAAATACACACCAGAACTGACACTAGTTGGAAGAGACCATCTGTGGGGACTTGTATCTGCTCTCAAATTTATCTGGCTACTGCCCCCTTTTCAAAAAGTAAAAAAATTTACTCAGCACCCCTCTGGCAGTGAAGCACTTGTACTGATGGTCCACAATGCGGCATAAGGTGTAGTCACTGCTGGAGCAGCCCCGTGGGTCATCCTGACATGCCCCAGGGTGTGGAACAGTCCTCTTGGAGAAGCGCTCGGAGAACTGGAACCTGTTATCTGATGTCCGTGCTATCCCTTCATTCGCCCCTCAGGTCAGGCTACCTTCCCCAAGCCAGTTGAAGCTCATCAGACATAGTCAACCCCGCGCTGCGTTTCCTGGTCAGCATGTAACAACTTGTCGACTCACCACAACACCGGCTTGCTATTCTTCCCTTTTTCCAGGGGGGCGGGGGTTGAACAGAAAAGCATACTAACTTGCCCCAGTGTCAGCACTAAGGGCGCCTCTGAGTGACAGCCTCCCTGTTGGGTGGCCTTCGCTGGAAGAGAGTGTCTGTCTTGTCTCCTCCAGTAAGCCCCCCCCCCCCCCCCCCCCCCCCCCCCCCCCCCCGCTGGTGGCTTCCCTCTGACCTCAGGGCAAAGTCCACACTCTGTGATAGCCCTGTCCTCTGGGTGAACACGCCCTTCCAGCCACTGACACCCCTGCCCGGGCTCTGAGGCTGTCTGTAAGCTCATCTGCTGTCCTGGCTGGACTTGCACCCCCAGCTTGGGCCAGGGGGCTGGGTGTGAGGAGGGGCGGGGCTCGTAGGTCCTTCCAGGTTAACCAGGTGGAGGGGGGCTGCCTGACCCTATGGGTTTCTCTCCTCTGCTGCATGGGGGAGGGTGTCTTCACATGAGGGTCCGTCTCAGGACTGGGATGGTGACAGCTGGTGTAGTAGCCCAGTTGTTTATCAGGGTCAAGCTATGATCATGGGGTTCCCAGTGACTGAGTTTTGGGGAGGGGAGCCCCTTTTCTTCAGCCTTCCCCCAGCTTTACCAGGTTTGAAGATGTCCTGAACATGGGTCCCGACCTCATACTGTAGTGTCATGTGGTAGTGACAGCTCAAGAGGAGGTGGGGCAAGAGTCCTGGCTGTCTGCTGTGAACACTCCCCCACCCACATGCGGGTTCTTGGAACTGTGAGTGCAGAGTCCTGGTCACTATAGGGCTCAGAGACTCTGACCTAGAATCCACAGTAGGGAGAGAAAACGGGGGTGCCAGGGTGCGGACCCACCAAGCCCCCACACACAGGCTCCTGTGGAGAGGCCAGCCTGGGTGGGCCTTGGCTTGGAAGTAGGAGGCTAAACCATGTGCCTTCCACATACCAAGTGCTGCCCTGCTGAGGAGGGGCTGCTGTCCACCTCCTTCAGGAAACGCCCCGCCCCCTCCGCAGCTCCTGCTCCCAGGACAGCCTGGCACAGCTGCAGCAAACTCGGGAGGAACTCACAAGCCCAATGGGCACAGCAGTGCCTACTCCATGCCCAGTTGGGGATGGGCCAGGGATCGGGGTTGCAAAGACCCTTACTGGTGCTCACCCCGTCAGGCTGCAAACAAACAAACATGGAGGGACATCTGAGAGATGGGTGGGGTTCTTGGGGAGAGTTGGGGAGTCCTAGTGGGCACACCCCAGAGGGGGTGCCCCAGGGTCCATGTCCCCCCCCCCCATGTGGGTGCCGAGCAGGGGTCCCCGTCAGGTCATAGCAGGGAGAACCTCCTGCTCCTGTGTGGTTTCTGTGCTCCCTCCCTGCGTCCATGGGACCCAATTTCTGGATGCAACGCTTGCCCTGGGCAGGGCCCCTTGGTTCTGGTTGGGGGCAGGGATGGGACTGTGAGACCCCCTCGCTGTGCCCCTGAAGACGGAGCCAGTGCTGAGCTTGCTAGCTGACGCGCTCGCCCCCCTGGGTTAGGCTTCACAGCGCTGTCAAGAGGAGGGCGGCCGCAGCAGCAGGCTTCTGTGGTCCAGACTGGGCTGGGGAGGCCTGGAGCCTCGTGCTCCAGTTGGCCAGCCATTCACACCTGTCTTTCCACAAGGAGGGACCGACTCCACACAGCAGTGGGCCTGCTCAGTCACTGCTGGCCCTGTCCCAGCTCAGCCATACCCTAGGACCATCCAGCAAGGGGGTGGGGATCCCTGGGTGAGGATATGGGGTGATGCTCTGGGCTATGGTGACTTCAGGCAGGGGTCTAGGGTATGCTGACCCTTAGGCTTCGGTGTGGACTGTGGGTTGTGGTGACCTCAGGATGGGTTGTGGGGTTTGCTTTCCCCTGGCCGGGCTAGAGGTATGATGACCCACTGGCTGGCTTGACTGTGGACAGTGAGCTAGTGACCCCCAAGCTGGGCTGGAGGCTATGGATTGTGGTTGCCCTTGCACTGGGATGTGATTTATAGAGTGTGGTGACCCCTGGCTAAAGCGTGGGGTGTAGTAATCTTAGAATGTGCAGGGGGCATGGGGAGATGGGCTGTGATGACACCTGGCTGGCTGAGCTGTGGGCTGTGAGGACCCCAGTTGGTTGGATTATATGAGAGCTGTAGAGATCCAGGCTGGCAGGGAAATGGGCTGTAGTTACCCTAGCCCTGGACTATGTATGGGCTGTGAGCTATAGTGGCCCAGGTTGGCTGAACTCCGGGCTATAGTAACTCCCATACTGAGATGTGAGCTGTGGGCACTCAGGCTGGCTGGGCTATAGGCTTTGGGGACACACACACATACCACTACCCCCATCCTCAGCAGCAGGACACAGGCCGCCCTGCCCTGCCCTGCCCTGCCCCACAGTCGGTAGAGGCTCTGACCCTCTTGTCTCCTTCCCCAGCTGAAGGCTACAGTACCCAGAGAGGGCAGTATGAACAGTGGTGATGACAGTGCGCATGAAGTCACCAGCTCCAGGCGCAGCAACTCTCGGGACCGGCTCAGTGAGGATGTGAGTGTGACCAGCCGGGCGGGTGGGAGGGGAATGGGCAGGCCGCTGGCCATGAGAGGATGCGCGCCCCCCCCCCCCCCCAGCTAAGAGCCTTGGACTGAAGACTAGTCATGCGTGGCTGAGTGGTCAAGTACACTGTGGGGGCAGACTGTCCTGGAGGCAGACACTCAGGGCTGTGCTGGGGGCCAGGGAATGTGGACTGTCCCGGGGTCAGGGATTGAAGAGTCTTCTTGAGGGACAGGGACTGAAGGGCTGTTTGGGGACAGGGACTAGAGGTCTTGCAGGCCAGCTCAGCTCTGCCTGTGCTTCCCATTCTGTATGACTCTGGCCTTGTGTTAGCACCCCTCCCCCCGACCTGCCTATCCCCCAGCCCACGTGAAGAGGTCGACTTTTGGGGCCATCTGTCAGGAGGGCAGCACAGTTGGACACTTCCATGGAGCCCACCTGAACCCTAGTAGGGGTTGGCCTGGGGAGACCCTTTAGCCCCTCTTTTCAAGGGGGCCTCAAGCCTCCGTTTGCAGTCGGAGGGGAGGGGAGCAGAGGTGGTGGGGAGACAGTGCCACCGCCTGCAGCCACCTTTCTGGATCCGGTGAGCTGCACCTTTTTCAACTGGTCTCTCGTCTCTACCCTCTCCCCGTTCCCGGCAGCCTTGTATCAGATAGTCAGTTTGGGGTGTTGCGCTGCCCTTCCAGGGGCCTGACGTTTCACGAGAGCCCACAGTGGGGAGATGCAGCTGGGTCAGCAAAGCTGCACTCTCTCCCAGGCAGAATGGGCCTCATAGCTTCCTTCCTGGTCTGAGCACTGGCCCCTGTCAAGTGCCGTCCCAGTCTTCCAATGGGATGCTGTGGCCACTCTGGGGGGCGGGGCCAGAGCAGGCAGGTGAGGTAGGTGTGCAGGGCAAGGCTGGTCTGGGTGCAGAATGCCCTTCTCATACGCACAGCACCCCTGGACAGCAGCTCACAGCCTTCCTGTGTCCTTGGGGCCTGGCCCTCGAGGGCTGGTGGGGCTGGCCGTGACCTCTAAGCCTAGGGAAACTGTAGCCAGTAAGGAAGTGCTGACACAGGGTGGGAGATGGGGATGGGGCTGCAGGGCTGAGGTCTCTGGAGAGGCTGGTCAAGCAGGCTTCCCATGGAACCCCCTAAAGTCTGTCTCTGGACCAGCCATTGAGGCTACGGGAGGGGTATTGGGACCATCAGATCCACATCGCCCAATGGGGAGTCTGGACAAGGGGCAGGGAAGTTCTCACAGGACAGTGCTCCAGGGGAGGGGTAGGGGAGGGCCTGCACACACAGGCCAACGCTGACCCAATCTTGACTCCCCCTCCCCCACACTCACCCCCCCACCTTCCTCCCACAGAGCTCGACCCAGGCGGTCTCAGGAAAAGGCTACTCGGTAAGTGTCCCTTCAGTTAAAACTGTCCCACGGCAGAGCACCCCCACTCACCCTCAGATACTCCATCTTCCTAGCATACCCTGTGCCAGACCTCGGGGCCACTGTTGGCTCATCCCTTCACCTGTGTGTGGCTCTCTCCGACACTACCGTTCTGGGAGGCCAGTCACCAACCCTGGCACGCGGGCCCCATATTGCCACATGCCTAGCCCCCTCCAGAACATCCACTGGGCACAGCATGGACAGCATAGGCTCCTGCCAGGGAGTGGACATTCTGGGCAAGGGGACAGACAGGCCAGATGTGTTTCAGGATGCCCTGCAGCATGAGATGAGGGTGCACGTATGGCTGTTCCCTCAGCAGCTGAGCCACGTCCCAGCCGGCCGCGGTCTCCACACCCCAGGTTGGACGTGGCCCATGTGTGAGGGTGGCCCTGTGTCTGGGGGTGTCTGTGGCCCCGCACTTTGACTCTGTGGTCCCCTCATGGGAAGCCCAAGTGCTAGGAATGGATCCTGTTAAAATTAAGGCGCCGGTAAGTCTGGTCAGTGAACCCAGGTAGAGTGATGTGTGCTCGTCATGGGAGGCTGTCTGTACCAGCCTGCTCTCCACCAGCGGGCCCACAAGGCACCATCGCCAGCATCTGCACGCCCTGACTGTCTCAGGACCCCAGGTCTGCAGCCTTCCTCTGCGTCCTGTGGCACAGGGGAGGGAAGAGATGTGGGGGAAGGAGCAGGGAGAGCATGGAAGTTGTGACAGGAGGGAGGAGGTCTCCAGACCTCTTCCTGGTGCCGTGTGTCATCCTCACAGTGCCCCATGCCATGGCAGCTCCTGGACCTGTGGGGGGTCATGCACCCCCACGAGCAGGAGAACACCCGGCCTCAGTGCCCCCTCCATGTGGCCACTTTTGACAAGACAGGTTTATGACATTCATGATCCCGCTCCCCAGGCCCTGCTGAGCGGCCATAATTTGTACAGAAGCAATAGACCCGCCACTACTCTCCCTGGAGCCATACGCACATCCTCCTCTCACCTTGGAGAGGGGCCATTCCCTGGGCTGCTGCCCAGGAGGCCACGAAGGGGCACTTGGGGACGAGGAGCGTGGGCACAGCCTGGCTTCTACCTTGCAATCAGCAGCAGCCCATGCATGCCGCCCCTGAAGAAGTGTCCATGTATCCTGTCCATACAGCTGTCAATCTATCTGTCGGCCTCTCGACCCATCCATTCATCTCTCCATCTGTCCATCTACCCATCTTGACCCATCCATTCATCTCTCCAGCTGTCTACCTATCCATCTATCATCTATCCAGCTTCTGGAGTTTTCCCAGCACCCACTTGAGGTTCCCACATAGTGGCCTAGGCACCCATCTCCTGTCACAGTTCCTGCCTGCACCCTGGGGAGCCTCCAGCTAGCTGGGGCCCATGGAGTTTAAGGTGGCTCCTGTCCCCCGGCAGCCGGAGATGGGAACCCTGGTTACCTGACTGTGCCCTGGGCAGCCCAGCAGAGGAGACCCAGCCAGGGCTTCTGAGCAAGGGCCCCAGACAACAGCATTGGGCGGGTTCACTGAGAGCTTGGATCCCCTAATGGCCAGCCCCGGAGGGAGGGACAGGCAGGGCTGGACAGGCTGTGGGGACACGTGTCAAGCTGCCTGAGGAATCTGGAATTCAATTATGCAGACAGGCAAGGCCACTGTGGCACAGGAGGTTAGAAATTACTGTTAACACCGCTTCTGGTTAAGACTTCTGTGTTAATAAATAATTCATGAGGCAGTTAGTGCTCAGAGGCTGACAACACGGGAATATATTAAGGTCAGCCAGCAGCCTTAGCTCATTCGCCTGCTTAGCGCTTCACAGCAGCACGGCCTCCAGCATCCTCACAAGGGCCTGCCACCACGGCCACGCCTGCAGGCACCCACCTCGCCCTGAGATGAGAGCCCAGGGGCTGCCGCTGGCTGGGCCGTGAGCAGATGCGCAAGTAGGTGTGTCAGATGGTACAGAACGCAGGGTGGGGAGGGTGGGGGCAGGACGAAGGGCGCGGGAGTGGCAGTGTGGCTGGACGGAATGAGGAGCAGCAGGCTCGGAACCCTAGGGGGCAGCGACTGTGCCCGTGGTGAGCACTGGCTCATGTGGGGAAGATGTCTGGCGCCATACAGGCACCCCGCCCTCTGCTGCGAGGCCGGCTCTCTCCATTCACCCACTGGTGCCTTCTCACTGACTCGCCTGTCCATCTCTCACTGCTTCACCCTCACTCGCTCATTCATCTCTCATTCACCCATTTGTTCATTCGTTCGTTCACTCACATTCATCTTTCATTCATTTACCTACTCTTTTTTTTTTGGGGGGGGGGCATCACTGCTCTCCGGCGGTGGGAGGAGGAGGCCCAGCCCCACTGCTGGAACTGAACCTCCGTCCCAGTGGGCCGCAGCCCCGCGCACAACCACGACGCCCCCGGGGCTCGGCCCTCATTTACCTACTCTTTCGTAATTCTCCCACTCGTTCATCTCATTCGCTCGGTTGTTCATTCACTTTCCGTTCATTCAGTCAGTCACCTACTCCTTCGCTCACTCATGAGCCTCTCGCCCATTCTCATTCATTCCCCCTTCCCCCTCACTCATTTGTCCGTTCACCAGTGTGCTCACTCACTCCTCCTTTTCCTCATCCCTTCATTCATTCTCTCATCCAGCCACATGTTCACTCATGAGCCCCTTCTTGCTCACTGACTACTTCCCTCCCTCAGTCACAACCCCACCCATGCAGCCCCGACGATGGACTCCAGTTCACGCCTTCACTCCTGGACAGCCTCTCTTGCTGGTCCACTGCCCACCGGCCACGCTTTGCCTCTGGGCCTGTCTGCCCGTGTGCCGGGCTGTCTGGAGGCCGCGCCCTGCAGAGTGAGGGCTGTTTGTGAGGGACTGAGTAGATTTTCGTGTGAGCGGAGGCCAATAAACACAATCGCACTGACTGGAGAAGTCACACTCAGGTGAAGCGCACCTGAGCACGTGGTACCGGACGGGCACCAGCAGAGGGTACCACACCGACCAAGTAGGACCCCCGGACAAAGTGCAAGTAGATGTGACCGTGAGATGCGGGAGCAGGCCCGCTGGGTAAGGCTGGGGTCTGAGTGGCCAGCCTGGTGGGGGATAAACTTTGTCCTTAGGCCGTGTCCAGGATATGAGGGGTGGCTTTTCTCCAGGTTGGGTTCTTTCCTCACTGGGGCACTCCTCCTCATTTACCTGTGCAAGGGCTGACCCCTTCTAAGCCTGTTGCCACCAGATTGGAAGACCCTGGCACAGGCTGGGGTCTGTTACTAGGTCGTTAAGCGACCAGGTAATAGGCTGCGGCAGGGTCAGGCTAGAGTCCCTGGTAGCAGGGTACAACCTGGGGAAGCCTGCCCATGGTTTAGGGGTTCCAGAGACTTGGTTTGCATGCAAGGTCTCGGAGGCTACAGTTACATAATTGTTCGTTAATTGGGTAATAAGTGCTTTGTTTTGCTTAAAAGCCTATGCGTTCATAAAAAGTGAATTAGCTGAGTAACCAGGAGCTGTGCTCTCAGGACTCACATTACTGGTTACTGTGCAAGTGAACCAGACTGGTGTGTGATGCCGCTGCCCTCCCTGCCAATAGAGAGTCTGGAGTGCTGCCCTGCCCCACCCACGCCGGCGAGGTCCCTGTCCTGCGGTCCCAGCTCCTTGGCAGGGCGACTCCCTGCACTGGTGGTGGCTTCCTGCGCCTCAGGCCCAGCTGACACATGTGCATCCTCAACTTTAAGTTCTTTTCGGGCTCCTTGAGGCTGCTCAGGGAAGCTAAGAAGGCCTCCTTCTCCACCCAGGGCCCCCCTGTACAGTGCTCCAAACACAGTCACCTCTTGTGCCTCGTGCCCTGGAGAGGAGTCAGAGCAAGGTTCCCATGCCTGTTCACCAGCACTCTGAGGCCACACACCCCTCTGTCTCTGTGACTGATCTGGCCTGACCCCTCCCTGCCCACCTGACAGCCATGGACCAGGCAGCGCCCCCTCCTGCTGGTAGGATGTGAGGCAATTGCAGGAGCCCATGCATGCTTCATGCCTGCCTTTGTCTGGGAGACAGGAAACCTTCCTTGCTGTGAAGTGATCATTAGCTTTCACAAGATTGACAGATGGGAGGTGGGAGACTTCTGGTGGGGCCGATAGTGGTGCTGGCCTATGGTGTCTCCCAGCCCTGAGCCTAGCCCAGGTGGAGCCACTCGCTTTTGGTGGGCCTGGAGTGCACCTGGAAGCAGGGCCGGGGACGGAGCCATGGTCAGGTGTTGCATAACCCCCACCTGCAGGGCTGCTGGGCACCCGGGGCTGTGACCTGCGGCGTCCCAGGCTCAGCCAGTGGGTGGCATGGACAAGCACAGACTCACCCTGTGCCCCTGAATCACCACCACGAATCTGATCACGACCAGGATGAAGCCCTCCCTAAATCTATCTGCAGGCTGTAACGAGCAGCTGTGAGTGCCTGTCCTCGCCCTCTTCCTCGCTACTGTAGCTGCCCCTTGCCCCGGCTGTGTGCTGACAGAGATCAGGGGGGTTGTAGTGTCCCGGCTCCCCCAAGCGGAGAGCTCAGGCGTGCACACACACGCCCCTCTCTGACAGCATAATGGGAATCGCCATTTCCAGCTCAGTGGCTCTGCGGCGCTAATTAAGTGTACCGGGCCAGCTATTTGTGTGCCAGCTGCTGCTTCAGAGGGGACCCTGCCTGACCTCTGGGCCCTCCTGCCAGGCTCAGGACTCCTGACCTTTCCCCCTGTGCCCCACTTTCAGCTTCTTGCTTAATCCCAAGGCCCCCACTGCCCACCAGCCAGGTCACAGCTTCTTGTCATCCTGAAGTGATACCAGTAGTGAGTGAGGCATGCCCTACGCTCCTCCACCCGTACCTTTCTGTGCAGCCCGCCCAGTATGCTCCGGGGATCCTCCTCCCCACCCTCCTCTCAGCCGTGTCGTGCCTGTGAGCCTCAGCACACCGCCCCAGTGGTCCTCTCCTTCCTGCCATCCCTTGCCCTGCCTGTGGGTGTTTTTTGGCACCCACAGAGGAATAGCCTGAGGCAGGGGTCTCGCTTGGCTCCAGCCGGCTCAAAATTTCTGAAGCCCCTTGAGCTGGTCAAGGAGACCCAAGAGTGAGGATCTGAAGTTGGCTTATGTGGAGGCCTACAGGAGACCATGTCTGCCGCCCACCTGTCACCAAGTTGGAAGTTTTTGGGGCCTGGCCCTATCGTGACAGCACATAGGGTCCAGCTCACAGAACCAGCCACCCGCCTGAGTCCTGACAGATCAGCCCTCAGGTGTCATTCCTGGGATGGGCGGGAAGAGCCACCGCTAGAGAGGGCTGCTGCCTTTGGGGTGTGTGTGTGTGGGGGGGGGGGTGCGTAATTTCTCGCACAGGCACTTCTGCATCATCTCTGCCCACTGGTAGCAAGAAAGGGGGGATTGTTTCCCCAACTCTCAAGATCTTCCGGTAGCTCGGTGAGTCCCCAGCACACTGGCCAGGCTGTCTGCTCCAGGGGTCCTAGGTCCAAAAGGGTCTGAGCCAGCTCCCTCCCCCGCTGCTCTGGCCTTGGTGCCCAGGCCCTTGTCATGCCACACCCAGGTGACTTGGATGAAGGCGGAAGGGTTCATGTCTTGCTTTTGCCCCGGGACCTATGTCCACTCCTGTGGGGCCGGCCAGCTGCTCCCTCCGCCCTGAGCTGCAGGTCCTCCTGCTGCCCACACCTGAGAGCACACCTGCCTGGGAGCTGAGGGCCCCTGCCTGCTCTTGGCATTTCCGGGCTGTCCCGTGGGCAGACCCTGGGAAGGAGGTGGGAGGCTGACCCCCATGCATCCTTCCTCCACCCATGTCCAGACACCAGGCTGGGGGATGGGAACCCATGGGGTGGCAGGTAGCAGGTATGTGGTGACACTGACTCTCTGTCTTTCCATGCCCCCAGTGTGACAGCGAGAGCGACGTGGACGACAAGGTGAGCACCCCTCCTTGGATTCCTACCCATCTTGGGGCACCCACTGTGGGTCTCCCCTGGCTCACCATCCCTCTTGGTGGGCACTGGCCTAAGAACCACCACAGACAACTGGCTCTTCCCTCTTCCTCCAAAGCTGGAACCGGGGGGGCGGGGGGGGGGGAGTGGGTGCAGCTGCCAAGCTCTAACCAGCCCGGTCACCAAGCACCTGCTATGAGGACAGGAGGACACAGGCAGATTCAGTGGCGGTGGGTGCACGTGCAGACATGGAGACCTTGTAGCAGGCTGTGGCCTGGCTTGGTCAGGAAAGACAAGCCCTAGTGCATACAGCTCACCACTGTGGGTGTTTCAAATCAGTTTGGCCAGTGGACAGGGACTGGTTCTGGCTGGAACCAGCCTGGTGCTGACCCCAGGCCTCTAGATGCTGGAGGCTTCTGGCCACAGGCAGGGAGAACCTTGGGGCACGGAAGGGCTGAGAGCAGGGCAAGTCACCAAAGCAGCTAAGTGCAGACCACCAAAAGGGAAGGATGCCTTCTAGAACTATGTGGACGATCCGTAAGTTCCTGATGTTGGCGGGGCTGACCCTGGGGTCCTGAGGTGGGAGGGGCTTCAGTGTGGGCAGGGCTGCCCTGGGCTGCCCTGTAGCAGCGTTTCCCCTGAGGTATCAGAAGGCTTCTTGGGTGCTGACAGGAGGCTTCCTCTCTCCCGATCTGCCCATGGGACAGAGAGCAGGTGCGTGGGGGGTAGAGGGGCGGGAGCTGACACAGGCAGCTTCAGCATCGCTTCTAGTCACTGAAAGCCAGTGTACAGTAGAGGGCTGCCCCGGGGTAGGTGCCCTGGGTGTCTGTGTCTTTCAGAGGACACAGCTGGGCAGGCAGGGTCCAGCCAGGGTCCTCACCTCTTCGCCCAGCAGGTCTGGCCCCACAGGCCTCATCTGTCCTTTGTGCTAGGGCCACCCTTGATGGGTGGAAGCCACGCCCAGCATGAGGTGCCTCACACGGCGGTGTCCTGTATAGGCTACTGCACACAGGGGTGATGGACCATGCCGTAGCCTAGGGCTGCACCACATGGGGACCATTTTTTAGGCTGTCAGGCCCCGCTGACCTCTGCGCCGGGCACTTGAGAGGACTGAGTATGGACAGCTATAGGGGACAGGGTGGTGACCTCATCCTGAGGGACAGCACCAGGTCATAAGAACACATGTACACTGATTCTGGAGTGCAGCCCACACACATCTGTACACAGACTTCAGAGTGCTTGTATCCACGTCAAACACATGTTTTTACATAGATATCTATATGCATATATGCATGTTCACGTGACTGGGTGTTCATGGCCTTCAAGCAAATGTTACACGTGCTATACACACACACACACACACACACACACCTATGTCCACACAAGAGGGCCTTCAGCATTGTTAGATGTTTGCTTGTGCACAAACATGCTCACATATACGTGTTCATACACATACTCCCACATGCATGCTCAGACACATTGCTACATGCACATGCTCACACACGCTTGTATGCTCACATGCTCACAAACACGCACATAGAGAAGACCCTCATGGCCATCAGGCACACAGTCATACCCAGACAAACATACACATCCATATGCTCATACGTGCATGCTCACACACACATGCATGAGAGAGGGTCTGTGTGGCTGTCAGGCATACACTTAACCCATGCTCACACCCATAGCAGGTCCACAGGACCACCTGGCACACATCCATGCCTTCTTTGCTCACAAGCACACACACACACCCCTGATACGGGTGCACACACGCACACTCCCAAGTGAGTGTACACCAGAGTGTATAGCACAACCACCTCGGAGGCCGAACTGAAGGCATGCTCGCTCTCAGCAATTAACTCTTGGAGAGAGGGAGGCACCCTCATTGCTGGGACCCCAAGTTGCACAAGAAGCCCCAGGGAATCCCGGAATCCAGGGACAGCAGTGCAGAACAGCCCTACAGCATCATAGGTCTGGGGGGCCTTCTCGGGCTCTGGGGACAGCCCTCCCTGTCCCCCTCCCAGGTGGTTCATAAGAACTCCTTCCCTTCCTTGGGTGTTGGTTGAGCTTCCTGAAGTCCTTAGCCCCATTCGAGACTGCAGGTGATGAGGACCCTGCTCTATCTGGCATACAAGTAGAGGGTATGTGGAAGCCCCTGGCATCGGGACCTGCCGATGCCCAGCCCTCTTGTTTAAACCCGCTTCATGAAATCCCTCCGTTTGGGGAGGTCTGTGATTTCTCTAGCGACCGAGGTTGCTGCATCAGGTTTTTGGGTGCAGTCACCAGGGTGTGGCTGGCCTGGGTTCCCCAGTAAGCCTAAGCTTGCCTGGCGTGTGCTTCTATGGAGCCTTGGTCTGGGAAGCCTTGATGCATCCATGTCCCCTTCCACTCCAGCCACTTTCTCCTAGCCTAGCCTCCTGAGGGGTCCCCCTCCTGCTCACCACCGTGTGCCTGGAGTTGCCGGGGTTCTATATGGGGGCAGAGTTGGCAGATGCAGTTCTGAGGCCCCAGGATTTGTGGTCGATGCCAGGCTCCATGAGATGATGTCTCACCCCTCCTGCCGCAACCGGGACAGACAGCTTTACAAAGTGGGTTGTTGAGAGCCACCATCCGGCCCCTGCACAGATTACAGATTACAAACTGGACTTGAGATCCAGCCCTCCCCCCTGGCCGCAGGCATTTCTCCCCCTCCGTGTAGCCCCACTCCATTTCCTTTTAGATTGCTAACCTCATTAAATCCTCATAGCAAAGCAATTTCCCTTCCTAAACAGAATTAAAGACAGGCCGGCCCCGGGCTTTCTGAGTCTTGTTGCCCAACCCCACTCCACCCCTCACACACACACGCACACGCACACGCACACGCACACACACACACACACACACACACACCCCTCTGCCCCCAGCCAGAGGCTTCATGTTTGTAGCTTTGTTTTTTTCCATGCTTACCAGTACCCAGCCTCAGACTCAACCCACACCTTTTCTGAGGACCTCACAGCCAGGCCCTCAGACTAGCCTTGCTGCTCCAGCAGTCCAGAGGCCACCTCTCTGCCTTGATGTCTCTCCCTGCCCCAAGATCTGGAAGCACCTGAGCATTCTGTGGAGCTTGAGAATAAAAGGCTCAGCCAAACCAAGCGCCTGGAGCACAGAGCTTCCTGCTGCCTTTCCAGGGGCCTCAGGACAGAAAGGCCACTGCCCTGCAGGGTCCTGGTCACAGAGCACAGTGCTGGCTACCTAGTCCCCCTGACCTCAGGGGGTACGACTGAGAGAAGGTTTGGCCAGTAAAGGTAAACACCCACTCCAGCTGCTTCCTCTCTCCCCCCATCCCCTGACTTGCTCTGTGTCCCTGTACGGAGGGAGAGGTCAGGACTGGTCCCCTCAGCCTCAGTGGCCTCACTGTCAGAAAAGAGGCAGCTACACCCCCACCCCACCCCAGGCGCCCCAGATTTCCCTGTTGCACTGTAAACTCCCCGGCCACCGGGCCTACCAGGCAGGTGCCTCTTCACACCTAGGGCCTGTGTTTCACTGGCTGGGAAGGCTTAGAGCTGGTCTTACTGACCCCCAACAGACGTAGTGTCAGCTCCCCCTCAGAGGTAGTGACATCGCTGCCCCATGACACCCGTTTGCCCATCTGTACCGTGGATGTTGAGCCCGAATGGGTCTCATGCGTCCACTGGCTCTAACCCTTGAAGGGCCTTGAACCCAGGGCCCTGGCCAGCTGGGTGGATCCGTGCCTCGGGGCTGGATTAGTTGGGTCTGCCTGCGCCCCGCCCCCCCTCGCCCCCACCTCTCCGCTGCGGCTGCTGTCCCGGCCGGCCCAGCGCAGCCCAGCGCCCCAAGACCGAGCCCTTCTGCGAGTTCCCCCGAGCCTGCGCGGCCCGTGCGCGCGCCACAAGCCTGAGATCGACCTAGGCAGGACGCACGCCGCACGCCGGTAGAGTCCGGCCGCCAGAACCAGCCGGAGCGGGCTGGGCTGGGCCCTGCGTTATGTCGTCCGAGTTGGAGTGGCGCTCGCCTACAGAGCGCGACCGACCGGGGCGCCCGGGGCCCGCGCGGTGAGTGCGGGCTCGGCCAGGGCAACGGGACTGGGGACCGCAGCAAGCCCCTCAGGAAGCGCGTCGTCCAGGACCCGGGTGCACGCGAACCCTGGGAGGCTTCCCGGGCGCACGTGGCAGGCGGGTGGGTGAGCGCACCGAGAGCTCCCGGAGTCTGGGCGCTGTCGTGGGCAGCAGCGGTGCTGAGTGCTCTGGGTGGGCGCGCCTTTGTCTGTGCGGGGACTCCGGGGTGGGGGGTGGGGGCGCGCAGGCCCACCTGGCGCTGCACCCGATCCCAGAGGCCCGCTCACCTGCCCGGAGTCGGACCTCTTTGTCTGGGGCGGGGGCCTTGGCGCGTATGCGGGCCAGGGCTGCCCAGAATCGGGGCCTTGCAGACAAAGCGGCGCGGCCGGCCGTGACCTCCCTCTGTGCCGGGGTTGCGTCTGCACCTGACGCCCTCCCTGCGGACACGCCTTCACCACCAGGGCTGCAGCCCGCCGCCCAGACCTTCAGACCCTGCCTCCCACAGGAGCGCCGGACCCGGAATGGAGACCGGTGTGACCGCACGCACGCACGCACTGCACTGTCAGGTCCCCATAGTTCCCGTGGATATGCCGGGAAGTTATGAGCAGACCCCGGCCGCCTTCTTTGGTTGACACCTGGAGCCCCGCCGGCCCCCCCGGACACCCGCCCCTGCGAGGGAACCGTGCAGGGCGCAGTCTCAGCAGGCACGTCTCATGCGCAAGGGAAGACGCTGGGGACCTGTCCCCTGAAACTGGGTGCCGCTCCTGCAGGTGGCTGCCGCGCCGCCTTCGAGGGGGTGGCACTCAGCACTGAGCCTGGAAAGACTGCTGGGTGGGAACCTGAGACCTGCGCACCCGTCCGGCCCACACTCCCTTCGAGGCCCCCCGTGGGCGCGGGGACCGGAAGAGTGCGCGTGGCTTCAATGGCTGGGGAAGCGCTCTGTCGGCAAACTCTCCTCGCCAGTGCTTGCCTCCGGTGATTTTTCCCGCGTTCTATGGCGCCGCCTGGTGGCTGTGGGAGCCCAGTGCGCATGTCCGGATTGGAACTGAATCAGAGCGCACTGACTTTCTTTGAGGTAGCTGAACTCGAACCCTCCACTTGGCTATACGGGTGGGGCAGGTAGGAACAAAAGTCATCCTCCTGCCTGTTGAACATGGTATCCAGCAAATGAGAGCTGCGTGCCCCCACGTGGACACAAGGGCGACAGACCTTACTCGTGTGCCCCCACGACCATCTTCCCTACTTGCCCTGTCCCAGCCCCCTGCTGCACCAGGGTTGGCACCAGGGTTGGTTAGGGTCTGAGAGGTGGCGCGGCATGCCAGAGGGCCTGTTTACTGCCTGGAAGCAAGATCCTTTTAGTTGGGTGGGGAGGGGCGGCTGCAGGCGGGTGGCTAGTGGGCTGGAGGCTTTGCTGGGGGATGGGTGGGCGTGGTCAGAAGTTCACCCTGCTGGGAGCAGGACTAGAGAAAGAACCCGTGGGCTTGGTCCTGAGGGGTGCCCATAACCCGGGCCTAACTTGGATGAGCATGATGGCAAAAGGAGTGGTCTCATCTGCCTGCTGTGCGGGGCACTGTGCTAGGAGCTCTGAAGGCCGTGGGGAGGGCCTGGGGCTGACTCGCTTAAAAGGTAGGCCTGGCTGCTGTTTGCAGGGGAGGTTGGAGCTTTGGTTATCCCCAGCACCAGCACATGCACGAGATGTTTGTAGCTATCCTCGCTCTCCTCTGTCCCCCCACAACCCCCGTGCCCCCTCCTCCAGTGAATTGGATGTGTACAGAAAGAGCTATTGTAACGTGATAGATGCCCAGCAAGGAGAAAGACATGGCATGGATCTAGGTGGGGGCATTCTGGCCTGGCTGTTCTTGCTTAACTACCTCTGGGGCACCTCTCCCGCCCCTGAATAAAGCCCTCGGTTGTTCTGGGGTTTAGTTGCCATTGGAGAGAGAGCTGGTGCTCCCAACTCTGCTGTCTGTAGGGGAACCTCTGCACCCACTTCTTGTGAGATGGCCCCTGCTGAGCTGAGCTGGTGACCGGTTTGGGGTGTTGAGGGGGGTTGTGAGCTCGAGGGACGGGAACACTTGGCTGTGGGAGCTGCCCTCTCCCCTATCATGTAGGGCCCATGAGGTAGAAGGCAGGGTGGGGAAGGAAGAGAGTCCTGTACTCTGTCTGTGTGCAAGCAGTGAGCTGTGGTCACCACAGCAGGAGCCGTGGCTGCAGCCCCCTCCCTCCCAGCCCTGTCGCTCTGGCCTGGCGTCAGAACAGAGCTCCTCTGACGAGATCGTGGTGCTGGAGTGTGGTGGTGCCATGTGCTGAGTGTCGTCTCGAACCCCCCAGCATTCAGAGGGCGAGAGATGAAGATAGAGAGAGTCTCCTCCCCAACTCCGTGGCGTAGTCAGGCCTCCTCTGCCCTTCTGGGTCGCTATGAGTCAGAAGCCTCCGGTGGCAGTTTGATTTCTGTTTCTTTTTCATTGGTGGGCCAAGGAATCGGACGTGCGTACGCTGGTAACCGCAAGGTTGGCGGTTTAAACCCATCAGCCGCTTCACGGGAGATCAGTGAGGCCGTCTGCTCCCATAAAGATTTCGTGCTTTGGAGACCCCATGGGACAGTTCTGCCTTGCCCTCCAAGGTTTCTGTGGCTCAGAATTGCCCCCATAGTGGGTTTGGTTTGGTTTATTTCAGGTGTACATTCAGTGTGACCCCCATCAAATGCACATAACCATGTGGTACCACCAACAAGACACATGGCACCTCCCTGAAACTACTGACCCCTGCCTGGTGCTGTAGAATGTTCTAGAACTTCACACACACACACACACACACAGAGACTTGCTGTCAGCACTTTTGCTCAGGGTCCACAGTGCAGATGTGCACACTGACTAGCCATGGCCAGAGGGCCCTGGGCAATCCCTGGTCCCCTCTTAGAGAGAGCCCCAACTGAGGTAGAAGATTCCTCACAGTGCCCTGACGCCTCGTGACGCCTGCCTGCCTGCCTGCGAGTATGGTGGCTGTCACAGTAAGCTGCTCCTGCCCCTGTGGCTGGCCCCGCCCTCTCACTGTCTTCCTCCTCTCTCTTTCCCAGGCCTCCGTGGGCTCTGAGAAGCTCTTCGCCCCAGCGGCTGACAGAGGTACGCAGTTTCCCAGGTCTTGGGGACAGCTAGCCCTTTGGGTGGCCAGAGGAGGCTGCGTGGCTCCTCTGCCTGGGTGCCCATGGGGCACTTGATGGGGGTGGGCAGGGCGGGAGACACACCATGCTCTGCGACTCGTCCGCTGGATGCCCCTGGGAAATGTGATGGACGTGGGCTGCTGCCCTCTCTGGGGGGATCTGAACCCCTGGGGTAGGATCAGAGTGCCTCTGCTTGGTACCAAGTTGGCAGCTATGCCCCCTGGAGCTGCCTGCATACTAGCCATCTCCTGGATGCCCCTGCCCTCCTAGTGGGCAGTGCTGGGGTTCCCTGGGGTCAAGATGGCCATGAACCCAGTGCTTGTTGAGACTGACGTGGAAGTGCCAGCGGGGTACCCCACAAGAAGTGCCGTGTGGACAGACAGCGCCATGAAGGCTGGAACCTGAAGGCAGTGGATACTTGAAAGTCCTGCCTGAGTCACTGGGGCGCTGGTGGGCAGGATGAGGGAAGCGCCCCCTGATGCTGAACTATGAGGTGGGACTCACCACCTTTCTCCCCACCCCAGGCCCCTTAAATGGGGAGAAGCTGGAGGTCAAGACTGTGACGGTGCCTAGGGTCTCGGGGCTGGAGCGGAGCCGTGAACTGAGCACCGAGACGTCCTTTCTGCCTTCTGTGCCCAGCCCCACGGCTACACCTGTGGCTTCTGCCGCTGCTTCTGCGCCTCCGGCAGGGCTCCCACCAGGCACCCGGGCCAGCCCGCTGGTGAAGAAGGAGGCCCCCGCCCTGCCCCGCCTCACCCCACAGCCTCTGCCACCACCCACACACCCCCAGTCCCGGGCCCTGCTCCCCACACACGTGCCTCTCTCCCTGGGCACCTTTCCAGGCCCTGGCCAGCTCTCACACGGCAGCCTACACAGCCTCAGGTAGGGCTGGCCTCCAGGGAGAGGGGAGGGGAGGGGACTGGAGAGGGGAGGAGTAGGGGTAGGGTGGTTCTCCAACCCTGCATGACCCACCCCACCCCCAGCAGGAGCAGCAGTGCAGCCGGTGGCCCTGGCCTCAGCCTCCCGAAGAACGTGGCCCTGTCGCCCCACGGGACGGGCCCCATGCTGGCCCTGCCCAGCCCCAACCTGTCTACCTCGCACTTGGCGCTGCGGGCCCAGGCCCAGCACCAGCAGCCCCCGGCAGCAATGTTCGCTGTCCCCCCGACACTGCCTCCTCCCCCGGCGCTCCCCACCAATAGCCTGGTCCTCCCTGGGCACCCAGCAGGTAGGTTCCAAGCTGCCCACTCATAACCCCAGGACAGGGAGGGAGGGTGGGTCAGGTCTGCCCTGCTCAGCCCCCTTCCTGGGGCTCCCAGTCATAGGCTGTGCTGAGAATACCCCTGGCCTAGAGACCTGTGCGCCTCGGCCTGCCCACACACAGAGACCAGCAGGTGTGTGTCTAGGCGCAGACACATGCTCATGATGCTCAGGTACTACGTGCACGCTCACACACCTACGAGGGTGTTTTACAAAGCTCCAGGAAATAGAATTCAATCATACTGGCATTTTTTACAAACTTTTTGAGGCTCCTAAGGTATACTCCTATACACACACATAGCTACGCGAGACACGTGTAGTACGCATGTGCGTCCACCCAGGTGCCTGTGCACACACATGTACATAGATGTGGATACGCCCTATGCCTGGCGCTTCACTACCCTTGCCTCCCCCCCACACACACACACTTCCTGTGTCCACCAGACGGTTCCACCTGTGCCAGGGACACATTCCAATGGCCCTGGTGTCTGCAGGGCTGAAGTGTCTGGGTTGGGCCGGCAGGGCTGCACGGTACTGGGGCAGGGGAGCTGACAGTCTTCTCTCTCACCTCCAGATGCCAGCCTGTCGATCTCCCTCAGCCCACCAACCATGTACTGCCAGCCTCCCTCAGGGATTCTGATTGGCACTTGCTCACAGGCCCCCCTCTTCCCTACACCCCCGAGTGCACAGCTGGCAGGCAGCCCCTGCGGCGGGGCCCACTCGGACCGGCAGTGCCAGGTGACTACCCGCCTCGCCCCGGAGCCCGCGGCCGACGCGCCTCTCTGTCTCTCTTCTCTCCTAGATCGCGAGCTGCTCAGGCAGGAGCTGAACACGCGCTTTCTGGTCCAGAGCTCGGCACGGCCCGGGGCCCCCTTGGGCCCGGGGGCACCACTGCGAGCGGAGTTCCACCAGCACCAACACACACACCAGCACACACACCAGCACCAACACTCATTCGCCCCCTTCCCACCCGGGCTGCCCCCGACGCCGCTCATGCCTCCCGCTGCACCCCTGCCGGTGCGTAGGGAGTGGGGGGGGGGGGCCGCGACACACTTGCACGCACACACCCATCATAGATGGGTGGTGGTCTCACACCTCTACTGGGCAGCACCGTGTGTGGGTGGGGGGACCGTCCCTGTCCCGTCCCCCTTGGGGTCATGATGTGAGTGAGGTCTTTGTCCTCACACCCCATGGGACAGGTGCTAACCCTAACCCAGAGGGGCATGAGGACACAGGACACCCCCTTGGGCTCCCTGATCTCAGGGCACTCCCTGGAGCCCCAGCCGCCACCAGGTGTCATCAGGTGTTAACTAGTCCCCTCTGGCTGTTGGTCATTCTGCCCATCCTACCCCCAGCCCTGTCCCTCTGGGGACAGTGGTGGGAGGGGTTGCTTCCTGGCCCCGACCTGGGGCCGGGGCAGGACATGAGACCACTGACTACCACCCCTGTGAGGGACCTGCCTGCAGCCCGGCTGGTGTGGGATGCTCAGCAGTGGGATGCTGGCCCTGTGGAGGGCAGTGGCCTGCAGAACAGATCAGATCGTCTCACCCTATGCTCTTTTCCTCCCAGTTTGACAAGTATGCCCCCAAGCTGGACAGCCCCTACTTCCGACATTCCAACATGAGTGTGAGTGCCTGGGACTGAGGCAACACTGGGCTCAGGGCCTGGCAGGTGTGGGCACCTGGAAGGGTCTGTGGAGTTGTTCAGCCACTCTCCTTGCCCCTCTCTGCAGTTCTTCCCATCCTACCTTCCGGCTGCCCCAGGGATGCCCGCCCTGCTGCCGCACCCCAGCCCCTTCGGGTCCCTGCAGGGCGCCTTCCAGCCCAAGGTACCAGTGGGTGGTCATTGGGGGTGAGGGATACAAAAGTGGACATAGGCACTCGGCCCTGACCTTGTGGGTGTCCCCAACCTGCTGCCCCCTACTCTGACGGGGAAGCCCCTCCCCACCTGGAAGGACATCCTTTACCAAGGAGCAGGAGTTGGGGGGGGGGGGAGGTGTCCCATGGGAACAAGGTGGTCATAGCCCCTCTCTCACAGACATCCAGTCCCATTGAGGTGGCAGGCCGGGCCAGCGCTGTCCACGCTCTCCTGCAGAAGGGCCCCTCGGTAGGTGCCAGCAGCGCCCAGATGACCGTCCCCCGATGACTGCACCTGCTTTGTGGGGCTGACAGTGGGGCTGGGGGGCAGTGTCACACTCCATCCTCTTGGGGTCCAGCCCCCTGGAGAGTGGGGATCAAGTCCCTCTTTTGTCCACCACAGGTGCCAGGCCATTATCGAGCCGTGGCCAGGGTAAGTGTGCCTTCACGAGCGAGCATTGCTGTGTGTGCGTCTGTGTGTGTCTGCACGAAGGAGGCTGTCTCCTTTGGGAGGTGGGGGGTGGCCTGGGAGGAGTCTGAAGCATGTCTGACAGGGATGCCGGCGGGGAGGAGGACTTGGGAGCCTGACCCTGCCCGTCCCTGCAGAAACCTGGGAAGTGGTGTGCGGTCCACGTGCAGATCGCCTGGCAGATCCACCACCATCAGCAGAAGTTAAAGGTGGGCCAGGCTGTACAGGGGTGTGGGAGAGGGGCTGCCTGATTGAGAACCCAGTTCTCAGACCCTGCCACCCCACTTCCTCCCTCTCAGCAGATGCAGCTGGACCCTCACAAGCCCGAGATGGGTGCCAAGCTTGACCTGTTCAGTAGGCCCCCGGCCCCAGGCCTGTTTGCCGGACTCCACTGCCCACAGAACCTGGCTCGACCCCTCTTCTCCAGCACTGGTGAGGCCCAGAGGGCAGATGGTTCCAGGCTGGCCAGCATGGCCCAGCCACTGTCCCACATCTGTCTCCCACTTTTCTTGACCTCAGGAGGGAGTCTGCTGACCTGGCCTGACCTGGCTGAGGTCCTCAGCCTACCACTGGCTCTCACATGCCAGCCCCATTCCTTTTGGGCTTCCCTGCTGCCTCCCTCCCAGCAGGGAGGCCTGAGGTGTCTGGGCTCCTAGAGTACTTGCATTCCCTCAGTGAAGAGGGGACATGAAGTCCCCAGGGACGTTCCTTGGAGAGGCAGCACCCTGGCCTCTTCATCCTGAGGAAGCAAGTGTCGGCACAGCCAGCTGTGCACAAGCACACGGCCACCTCAGGTGCCGGCTCCGCCCAGCAGTCTAGTCTCACATCAGCTGGGCCTCCTTGTGGGGGAGGCCATCTGGGCTTGCTGCGGGCACACTTCTGAGCTCTGAGTTCAGCCTCTCTTCCAGGCATGCCCTTCCTGACCATGCTGCCAAGCCCCTAGCCTCATAATCGAATTGGTTATGGCCTGGGGGGGCAGGGCCTCATCCCTTCTTGGGGGGACCCACCAGCATCGGGGGCATCTGCTCAACCAGAGGCTCACACCCCTCTCTGTGTCCACCCTTTTCCTGTCTTGGACACCTGCTGTTCTGCTCTGGACCACTACTGTCAGAGCCCCGGGTCCTCTGGCCACATGTGGGCCCCTGTGTGACTGACTTCAGGCCACATGGAGCACCTTCCTCACAGCCAGGCCAGCAAGGCCCAATTGTGAGGGGGAATCCGTGTTTGTGGTCTTTCTTTCTAACCGTGCTCATGGTCCGTCCCCTCCCCCTTCATCTGGGCCTTAGTAGAGTGACTCTTAGATGTTTCACGCTTCTCATTCATGTGTGATCAGCATTCTGTAAGCTGCAGCTTCTAAGGGACAGTTGGTAGAGACCAGAAAGGCATAGTGACGCGTCTGTGCATCATGTACTGACAGGAGAGCTGTAGTCGGCTGGCTGAGTTCTCGTAAGACAGAGGAGTTCCTCGTTGCTGGCTTTGCCTTTCCTGTGTGGAAAGGCACTTCCCAAGTGGTGCTGCCGCCTGTGCTTCTTCATCTAAACTAGCGGCTCTCAACCTTCCCAATGCCATGACCCTTTCACAGAGTTCCTCGTGTAGGGTGACGCCCCATCCATAAAATTACTTGCGTTGCTACTTCATAACTGTAGTTTTGCTACTCTTGTGAGTCGGGCGGCCCCTGTGAAAGGGTCATTTGACCCCCAAAGAGGTGGCCACCCCCAGGTTGAGAACTCCTGATAGAACAAACGACTTTGGTCCCTCCTCTTAGCTTGCTGGCCACCAGTACAAAGTGGAGGAGAACCAGTGACCACAGGGCCTCATGGTTGGTCCTGCTCTTAAAGGGTGCTCAGCAACCCCTGTGTCATGCCTTTCCCAGGAGGGGGGCATCTCCGCCCCAGCGTTGATAGCTATTCCCACCCACACA
>PVJH01020621.1:0-33975 GCA_004026705.1 Nesogale talazaci | reverse complement strand
ACCGCTCCGTCCTTCCTCACCTCCCAGGTGTGCAAAGGCCCTCCGCAGCACGAGGAGGTCTGCCTGGGCCTCTTCACTCTTGTCCTCACCGAACCTGCCCAAGCACAGAAGGTAAGCCCTCCCGCCCTGCGCCTGCAGCCCCTTCTCAGGGATGCTCCCGAGCCTGCCGTGACGCCCGCAGGTGTCAGACCCATCACCCTGAGCTCTCCGGCCGGAGCCGGGTGACCGTGTTCTCCAAAGAGTCACAACCCCATTCTTCTCGGAGAATCTGGCCCGTCGCTGACCAGAGGCCTCTGCGTCTAGATCGCGAAGCCAAAAGGCGAGGAGCGGCATGTAGATTCCCAGTGTAGGTGGGTGAGGCAGGGCGAAAGCAGTTGGCATTGAACCCAGAGCAGAGAGAGAACTGTAACGCCAGTCTGTAAGTTCTTACTCAGGGCAGGGTGACCTGGTAACAGTGTTACTGGCAGGTGCCTATCAACTGCCAGCTTACAATCGTACCGCTACAGTTAGGGTAGGCAGCATCATGTGAGAGCACGGGCGCAGGACCCCGCGTTCGCGCAGTCAGCGAGGACTGGGAGGCGTGAAAGCGAGGCTGGGCTTCTTCCTAAGCAGGGCAGTCTCCTCTATGGTTAAGTGGGCTCCTCCAATGAGGTCAGAATGATCTCTCTGGATCCTTTCTATAATGAACTATGGAACTTTCGCCTGCTGTCTCTCCAAATTGCCCTTTGTGTGTCCTTTGAGTCTTACACAAGGGGGCAATTTGGTTTAAAGCAGCGGTTCTCAACCTGTGAGTCGCGACCCCTTGGGGGGGATTGTTGAACAATCCTTTCGCAGGAGTCACCCGATTGCTAACAGTAGCAAAACTGCCATTTTGAAATAGCAACAAAAATAATGTGATGGTTGGGGGTGAGGGTCCCCACATAAGGAACTGCGCTAAGGGTTGTGGCATTGGGAAGGTTGAGAACCACTGGTTCAGAGGAAGGTTTCTGCCCCCACTGTGGACTGTGTGCAGACAGGGTGGGGACCCAGAGTGAGCGGTCTGTAATGAGCCCAGCCGTGTGAAAGGCTCTCATCCTCCTCAGACGCTCTCCCTCCCGAGGGCCCGCTGGACTTTATTCCCTCCCTCAATCCAATCCCAGTTTCCCTAGGAGGCAGCGAGAAGCCAGAAACGCTCGATCATTTTTCCAAGGGGAACTGAAGGAAAATCATTCCCAGGGACAAGGATAGGATGCCTTTGGGGACCTGGCATAGCTGCTTGGATCAACCTCTGGGCAAAGATTTATGGGCATGGGAACTGGTCTGTTGGACTCTTCGATGCCTGCTGAAGGCGGGCCTGGGGTGCGGGAGCCAGCAGTCCCCCGTCTGGCTGGAACATTGCTGAGTTAAATTCCCACTTCCTTCCCTCCTGAATTTACCATCAGGAACCTTGAAGATGAAGGCGTGTCTCCCACTTGGAGGTGGGAAGCAGTGGTCTGGTGTAGTCCAGCCCCCAGGAGGGCAGGCATGGCTAGCAAATGGGGGTGAGGGAGTGTGTGTGTGCAGTTGGGCTGGGCTGAGGCTCTGGTTTCTCCTGTGTAGGTTTTAATTTTTTTAGTTATTGGGTGTGTGTGTGTGTGTGTGTGTGTGTGTGTGTGTGTGTAGGTTTTTTTGTTTTGTTTTGTTTTGGAGGGGTATCACTGCTCCCTGGTGGTGGGAGTAGGAGGCCCAGTCCCACTGCTGGAATTGAACCTCCATCCCAATGGGCCGCAGTCCCGTGTACAACCACTACGCCACTGGGGCTCAGCCCAGTGTGTGTAGGTTTTTAAAAAATGCATTAGCCAGTGTAATTGGGACACCTCTGTGAAGTGGATAGGGTTAGGGGGTGCTTGGCTTTTCTAGCTCTTTCCCTGACCTGTGAGGGGGTCACAGCACTGTCTGCATTGTATATGCTTATTGTGTTGTGAATTCTCCTCTCCAGACCTAGCAAGGTAGACGAGAGCATCCCCCTCCGGTCCGCCCGCCCGCTGTCAGCCCGGAGGGAGCCCAGGGAGCCTGGGCAGGTGAGGCATCTTGCCTCAGGCGGTGCTGGTTGGCCGTCACCCAGGGGCGGCAGGTTTCCGAGCAGCCCCCACCTGGGAGCCTGCCTCCCTCTGACGGAGCTCGTTCTCGGGCTCAGTAAGGCACCTTGTGAGAGCTACCGCACTGCTCCCGTAGAGCTGGTGGGCTGGAGCAGCTGTCGCCCTGCGGAAGTTCTGGGTGGGGGTTGCTGATGACGACTGATCCTGATGGCCTTGCTTTGGGCCTCCCCTGAGAGCCAAGGGACTGTTTTCTAAAGGCCTTGGGGTTCCCTTTATCTCTGGAACAAAAAAGCCTTAGGGTGGCTTTTGGATTCAGCGTTCCCCAAGTTGACCCAGGCTGAGAGGGTGGCGAGGGGGTAGTGGAAGCTGAGTCGTGAACACGAGGCCCCTGTCGGAGCTGGCGGGAAGCCTTCCGGGAGCTCTGTGGGGCCCCACCGTCGGGGCAGTGAGAGGGGCTCAGGCACGTGAAAGAGAGAAGGAGAACTCCGTGGAGAGACGCCGGCCGACCCGCTTTGTGGAATCGGCAGGATGGTTTTGTTCCATTGGGACCTTCCTGCCTTACTTCTGACCTCTCAGTAGCTCTTACAAGTGTTTATATTCCTCGAGTTTATTTATGTCTAGATGTCTGAACCGCTGAGCAGCTGGGAGCAACCCTGCTGGGGTACTCGGGGCCTGGGCGGGGGGCGGGGGGGCTGAGTGGGAGAGCGAGGCAGGCGCTGGCTGTCGGAGATGGAGGTGCTCGGAGAGAGTCTGAAGTCCTTGCGCAGCTCGCTTTCATGCAGGCTCGGGCCCAGGCCCTACGAGGCAGCGTCAGAAAGAAAAGGGGGCTCGAGGCTGTAGGCTGGGGCTCCCACCAACAGGAGGGCAGGTGGCAGGTGGGTACCCCTAGGCTCTTCACCCCATTTCTCCTTTCTGTTGAGACTCTGCGTCCCTCCCCTGTCCCCACCACCTGCGTTTCCAAGCTGGCAAAGAGGAGGTGGGAGGAACAGCTGGCAGCCTGAGGACCAGGTCATCAGACGGACGGACAGACAGACAGACAGACGGACCCACTGCTTGGGTCACCAGCAATGTGGTGGAGAGGGGCCCCAGAGGGAGTGTGGCGTTAGGCAGGCAGCGTCTGCCCTCCTCAGCAGGACCTCTGTCCCCTGAGAGACTGCTCTCCCTGCCCTGTCCTCCGTCTGTTCCGCATCCGTGGGATTTCTGCTCTAAACAGACAGAGCTCCTCTCTGGCGTATGGTATCTCTGTTTCTGGCCCAACACGGATTTTCTTTTCCCCTCTGTTTAAACAGTATAAAGGCCTTATCTGACCTCCTCTGGCTTCCCTCGGGCCACCAGGCGGAGGTCAGACATCTTTCTTTACTCATTTGGACACCATGGCTCTATGTTGAGCTTGATAGCTTCTTGTCGCGGCCACCCAGAGCTCCATGAATACTCAAACGTACGGAAGTTTATTAGGGTTCTCATTGGTCCACAGCTGTGCCCGTCTCTGTCAACAGCCAAGTCTCTCTCTGGTCCTCAGCCTTTCGGCCACACGGTCCCTTGGTGGCCACCTCAGTCACTCTGTCTCACAGCCCCAAAGATTCCTCACTGCTCCTCGGCTGGGTCTCAGGCTCACCTGGCCTCAGCCTCTGCTCTTGGCCTGACTCCTTTGCCCTGCCCCATGGTCTCCATGCCGCACCCTCTAGTGCCTCTGGGCTCAGCTTCTACCACTTCAGACAGAGCCCTCCGGATTCTGACCAGCTCCTCCCTGTGCTCCTGCTTCTGCACAGAGGGGTGCCTTTGTGGAGGTGTGGTGTCCTTCAGCAGACGATACGTACTCCCAAGGAAGCCAAGCTAGGTGACTTGGTTCACACCCGCTAGTAAGGTGCATACTCAGGTGATTTCCAGCCTTAGTGTTATCTGTTAGGTCACAGAGAACTCTCCAGAACAGGCATGGAGGCTGTCCATAATCTCACTAGGCGTTCTAGCCAGATGGGCGTGTGAATTGCTGGACGAAATCTCCCCTCTCCTGTTCTGTGGCTGCCCTCGGAGGGAGGCTTCAAGGCTGAGCTAGCCACCTCTGCCCAGCAGTAGGCTGCTGAGCCCCTGCTGTCTCCCTGGTCACTCTGTGCTTGCTTTTGAAATCCCAGCCTTCACCCCAGATGCAGCCAGGGTAGTCACCTTCTCTTGGGTGAGAAACATTTGTGGCACTAGTCAGATCGCTAATGTATCTCATTAGGTCATCGGGTTTGACTTAAATGATAGGAACTTAACTCCCAGGAGCCCCTGGAGCAGCTGGCCTCGCATAGCCCTCCTTCTGAATGCGTAAGATGGAAGGATGCAGAAATTTACGGTACCCTTCCAATCGCAGGCGCTTGCCCTAGCAGTCCCTTTGCTTTTTGTATTGTCTAATGCAGGTAGAGGTAGTCAGGAACGTGGGGTCTTTTTGCAAAGAAGCCTGTGGACTGCACTGCCTGGATTTGAATCCTGGGTCTCGCGCTTACCTCCTGGAGACCAGAGGTGCCTGACTTGAACCCTTCTCCGCCACTTTGCTCCCCTGTCAACTGCAGGAAACAGTGAGCAGCCACTATTTCAAAGATAGCAAATACAACCCTGTACAAGCATCAGGGCACGCGAGCAGGGTCGTTGCCCGAGTCCTGTCTGTTCCACCCGTGCCTCTAGCCTGCCGTCCAAGGCCTCAGGTCTCACTGGTGCCTTTTCTGAGGACACCCTGGCCTGGTAGAGCTCAGCAGGTGAGGCTGCTACTGAGGTCCCGGAGGCAGGCAGTCCTTCCGGAATCGGGCCTCAGGAGAGAGACTAGATGAGGGAAGCTCCAGCGGGCGGGGAGGCAGTTGCCCCCACAGAAGACATCCGCCTGCCCCCCTCACCACCCTTTTCTTTTTTTTTTGTTTTGTTTTTGTTTTGTTTTTTTTTTGGGGGGGGGGCATCACTGCTCTCCGGTGGTGGGAGTAGGAGGCCCAGCCCCACTGCTGGAATTGAACCTCCGTCCCAGTGGGCCGCAGTCCCGCGCACAACCACTACGCCACCGGGGCTCAGCCCTCACCACCCTTTTCAATACTTGGTGTGAGCAAAGGGCAGCGCAGGGAGAAAAAAGATGTTTCATGTAGGAAGATCACTTTCATCTCTGCCTGTAGTTCTTCCCTCTCTGTGAGGGTCCCTCCCTAACCCCCTCTTCTTGTGGTACCCCAGCCCTGCCATGTCTGGATGGTCAGGACAGAACTAGAGACCTCGGTGGGCCCCTCTCGGCCTGTCCACCTGGAGCCGCCTGCAGGGACCTATCCCTGGCAGATGAAGAACAGATGGCTCCCACCTGGTTCTGCTCAGCTGGTGGCATCAAACAGGGCGCCGCTTCCTAAGCAGGGCGCTGAGGGACGGGCCAGAACCCAGAGCCTTGCTCAGCAGGCTTTCCTGCTTCGGTCTCTGTGACACAGGGAGACAGTGGCTTGGGTGGGAGTGCCCTGTGGAAAAACAGGGTTGCGAGTGGAAAAGCCACTCAGCGTGGTGCCGTGGGTTCACTGTGGGGGCTGTGAGCAGAGGAAACCCCCCCTCGCCCCCGTGGGTGTACTTGGGAGCCCCGCCCTCAAGCCTCCCTTCTCACAGTGCTACCGGGACCTGGCTTTGGTGAGTCGTGACGGCATGAATATTGTCCTGAATAAAATCAACCAGATTCTCATGGAGAAGTACCTGAAGTTGCAGGACACCTGCCGAACGCAGGTAAGGCCGGAGGGAAGAGCGAACGCCCAGCTGCCAGACATAGGGAGGAGGGGTCCTTTGTCGGAGGGGGCGGGAAGGGAAGGAGAGCCCAGGGCCACTCGCCCTCCCCCACACCCGCAGTGGTTCTTGGCAGTGAACCAGCTGAGCAGCCCCTTGCTCTCTCCCCCCTCCCCGTCAGTTGGTGTGGTTGGTGCGGGAACTGGTGAAGAGTGGCGTACTGGGCGCCGATGGCGTTTGCATGACCTTCATGAAGCAGATCGCAGGTGAGTGGCTGGCCCCAAAGGCTGAGTCCAGCGAGCCCCAGACCGAGCCTGGCTGAGTGCCCTAGAGGCTGGGACCCCGCTGACACCTGCCCCCTGACACGGACAGCTGGCCACAGAGGCTGCAGAAAGAAGTAGCTGGAAGTCACGGGGGCCTTTCAGAGCCACGAGTCTTGGCTTGCTGTCCTTCCTCCTAACGCGGGGCCTGTTTCAACCAGTCCGTACTCGGACTGCTGGGCCCCGCTGGGTGAGGAAGAGGGGGAGTGACGGTAGATAATTGGTTCCAGTGTTGACTGTGCTGTCAACAGCCCAGGCGTCCTCTCAGGCTCCACCCCCAGTTCTCAACGTTTGCTCTTTAAATATTATGACATTTGATTGGGGCTAGTCTGTGTCACAGAACAGACCCTGACATTTAGGCTTTATTGTCATCTTGGCATAGGTGACATCTGTCCAAGCCACTGAAGATCCCAGAGACAGGGCTGTGCTGTCTCTTCCGCGCGTGCCCCCCCCCCGCCCCCCCCCCCGTGTGATGTCTGCTGGGTGGACCAGGGTGGGAGGGGGGTGTTTAGCTGGACCAGCTAGACAGAACATTATTAGGCTGGCTGCTCTTACCCTCCCTCCTGCCATGGTCTTCCCTGCTTGGCACTCCTGTCCCCCTTCTCAAGACCTGGTCTGACATTGCTGCATGCTGACTCTGCCCCTGGGAAATGGTGGCACAGGCCAGGTCCCATCAGTATGCAGCATGGCCCTCGTTGCTGGCCACCTGCCTGCCCCTCAGGCCCCAGTTCACATCCTTCCCTCCACCCAGGGTCCATTGTTACTTCCCAGACACGCCCTTTCAAGGGCCGACAAGTTCCCACTGCACCCCCAGTCTGTGGAAGAGAAAGGAGCTCCTCCAGCCTTCGGGGGAGTCCCTTCCCTTCCCTCCCACCCGCACTTGGGGTCACCATGGTGACCTGACTCCTGCAGCGCTTCAGCAGGATGCCCCGAGAAATGGGTCACTGCTCAGAGCCTTTCTGGTTCTCCTCCCTGCCCCCCCCCCCCCCCACCAGGTGGGGATGTTACGGCAAAGAACATCTGGCTGGCAGAGAGTGTCCTGGACATCCTGACGGAGCAGAGGTAGAGTCCCGAGAAACAGCCCTGAGGGGGGTGCGTGTTGAGAGTGGGGGTGAGAGGCTGTGTGAAGACCACTCAGGGCCCTGCACGGACACCTCTGGTTGGAGGGGGTGGGCAGGGTGGGCGGGAAGTCTGAGTACGGCCAGAGAAGGAATTCATACCATGCAGGAGTGGGAAAGAGAGCCTGCGTGCAAATGCCCCAGAGCCCCAAGAAAGCTAGTTTCATCTGATAAGGGTTTATTTTTGATCCAGACCTCCTTGGAATGTTTATCTTTGGGGGAGGGAGAGAATGAGCTCAGCAGCGTGGGGCCGGCCAGCAGCCAGGCCTGGCAGGTACCCCCTTCTCCACCAGACCGTGTTCTCTGAAGTGGGCAGGGAGGAGGAGGTGGGCAGCGTGCGGGCAAGAGGTGGTAGAGACCAGTGTGCCTAGGAGCCCTCGTGGCCCAGGGGTCACATCCACGCGCCTGGCTTCTAGCCGGAAGGTCAGTGGTTGGAACCCCGTAGCTGCACAGAAGGGCTGTGGTGGTGTGCTTCTGTAGGGAGCCTGGCAGGGGACACGCTGTGGCTTGTCGGCTCTGTCCAGATCCATGCGGCAGCATGCCTGTGGGCTGGGTGTAGGGTTGGCATCTAGGCCTTAGAGACTCCATGGGTAGTGAGTGTACACAACGGGGGAACATTGGGCCCTTTGGAAGATTCTTTACCTTTCCCCGTGATGTGCAGAAACAGACATTTGATGGGGCCACTCCACACTCAGACTTCGGTTGGCATCAGGCCTCCCCATCCTTCCAGTGCTCTGAGCTTTCCTGGTACTTTTCTTACCTTCCGGGTCTGCTTCTGGGAAAGGAAACTGTTGTCGTCCAGTGTGGACGGCTGGACGTGTAGCTCTGGAGTTCCCTACCAGATAGAAACTCGGCTCCTCCCTTGCCTGGACACTGGGAAGAGGGCTGTGCCTGCCTGCTGTGCAGTGCCACCTAGCGTCGAGGGCCGAGTGTGCACAGCCGCTGGGCTGGAGGCACCTCTAGCATGCATGGCGAGGGACTCAAACCAGGGCTAGCAATTCCTCGCTGGCCCTTCCCACCTCACCCTCCTCCTCATCCCGACTGCCGGCTTTCCTAAAAGTGGCTTGTTTCATTGTGCGTTGTTCCTGCACCCAACACTGACTTCTTTCGTGTGGATGGCCGGTGTACAGGACTCCGAGAACTGTCCTCCCTGCCCGGCCCCCTGCTTCCCAATGCGGGGTACTGGTGCATGAATCCCACCGAGCCTCTGGCAGCCCGCCACAGAAGGGGGCTCCCACCGCCTTGGACTTGTGCTGTCCTTCTTCCTGCGGAGAAGGCCACAGCCTTTTAATTAGGCGGCTGGAGCACTTTTCCGGAATCAGGATGTTGCCTGGTTGGAGTAATTAAATTCGCTATCTCCCTCCTCTGGTTCTCTGCCTCTCTGGCACGGGTGCCAAATCTGCACGGCCTACCTGCCCTGCGAGGCAGCCCGGCCCATTGGGGTGCGCCAGGGGGAGGCAGTGCTTTCCCCAGCATGCCCCTCTCCCCCAAAGCTCACCTCCTTCTCAGTCTGTGACAGAGGGCGGGGTTCGAGGGAGGCCCCGGGAAAGGGGTGTGCCATGGAGGGCTGGCCCTACGTACATGCGTCCTGAGGGCTCCAGAGGCCTGGCGGTCCTGAGCAGTCGCTGGGGGCTCACACCAACGAGGGACGCTCACAGAACCCTCTGCCCGGCTCAGCCAGTGACTTGTCACGCAGTACACCAAAGGTGCTCCATTAGCGCTTCAGCGAGCACAGTTGTTGGAGGCCACTTTCACTCAGCATGTCCCTGGCTGGCCTCCTTTGTTAGGAAGCTGCCCCCCATGGCAGGTTGAGGGTCTACAGTGGGTCAGGACGGCCTGTGGGAGGGGCCATGGCCGCTGCAAGGAGTAGGGGAGCTGGGGGGGGCGGGGAGGAGACGAGGGCCAGATGTGCGGGTCTCCCTTGCTCTAGGGAGTGGGTGCTGAAGAGCAGCATCCTCATTGCCATGACTGTGTACACGTACCTCCGCCTCATCGTGGACCACCATGGCACCGCCCCGCTGCAGACCCTGCGCCAGAAGGAGGTGGACTTCTGCGTGTCTCTGCTTCGGGAGCGGGTGAGCGAGCTGTGGGCATGGGCTCAGCTCTGAGTGGGGAGCTGGCGGGCGTTTCACCATCTGCAGGCCAGGGAGGGTCAAAGGGAAAGGTCTACCTTGAGTGCCCATGACCATGTCATCTGCCCCACCCCTGGGAGTTGCCAGGCCAAGGGGGGTCGTGAGCAGCCCAGGCCTAGGTGTCCTGAGAGAGCCGGGGCCGTGCTGTCCAGTCGGTGGCTATTTAGTGCAGTCTCAAGTGAGAACATCCCCTTAGTTGAACAAGCCATCCTCAAAGGTCTGTCAGCCTCCCTGACTCCCGCCACATCGTGCCCAGCCCAGACGCAGACAGGCCCCACTGTCGGCTGGACAGTACTTCTGAAGATTCGGTCCTCTGGGACCCGGAGTGGATGGTAGGACTCTAGCTGGCTTCAGTGGCCCCCAGTAACCCCTTCCCTGGCTTCCTTTCCCCACCTCAAGCACGCTCTCCCCTGAGCAGCAAGGAGCCCATCCCTGGGTTCCAGAGAAAGCACACCGTCCCTTCGACCCGATTTCCTGCCCTCCCGAGAGCACACTGTCCCTTTGCCCGCCTCCACCAGGTCAACATGCCATGTTGTCCTTTTCCCTGCCCCCCATCTAGTTCATGGAGTGCTTGATGATTGGCCGCGACCTTGTGCGACTGCTGCAGAATGTTGCCAGGATCCCGGAATTTGAGCTGCTTTGGAAAGACATTCTCCATAACCCTCAGGCTCTGAGTCCGCAGTTCACAGGTAAGGAAGGGCCAGGGCTACCTGTCCGTGAGAGGCAGGAGGACAGTAGGGATGTCCAGCTTCAATCGGGAGGGCCCGGGCTGTGCACCGGGCAGGCTGGCCGTGCAGTGCGGAGCCCAGCAGAGCCCTGTGTTGGCTTCCTGGCCTGGTGCTCCTAAGCAAGAAGGGGCACAGGCTTGGGTCGGCCCCTCCCAGCAGCTCCTTGGCTCAGAAGGTGTTGTGGCCAGATTCCAGTTGCCTGGAGTCTGTCAGGGGGGTCAGAGGTCAGCGCGTGAGACTGAGTCAGCGGTGTGGGCTGGACTTAGTCTTGGAAAAGGAGGTCCCGCCCTGGGAGTCTTTGCCAACTTCACCACTCCCACTGGCTTGGCCAAGCTCCTCTTTGTGGGAGGGAAGGCTTCTCTGTGCCTCTCCTTACAAGACTCCCCTCCCCCTTCCCTTGCCCACTGCTGCGGTAGCAGCCTGCTCCCCCCACGCACAGGTCCCCTGGCACACCCCTCCTGTGTGCCCACGCGCACACGCACACATGGGGAGCACCGCACTACCCTATCTCGTGGCCATCGAGTCGATGCCGATGCTCAGCGACCCTTTAGGACAGGGTAGACAGGCTCCTGTGACCTTCCAAGACGGAACTCTCTGGGAGTAGAAAGCCCCGTCTGTCCTCGGAGCTGCTGGCCTTGTGAACAGCAGCCCAGAGTGTGGCCAGCACGGCACCAGGGCTCCTTGGTTCCCTCCGCACCCCCGGAGCCCTTCTGTAGACTGTTGCGTTGTTTTCAGTGCCCACTGTGAGCCAGGCGCACATATTGTAACTCATTTAATCTCCAGGCCAATCCTTTACTGAAAAAGGAGACTGAGGTTCAAAGAGATACATTTTAATTTTCCCAAGACCACACAGCTAGTGGGTGCCCGTTTGTCTGACTTGAAAACCTCTGCTTGGGCTCCCGGGTCAGGGTCAGGTTCTCGTATTTCCCGCTCCCACCCCCAAAATCCCCACTTTCCAACTGGAAAAAGGTAAGTCAGGGGCTCTGGAAGGCTCTCAGAGCAAGGGCATTTCTCTAGCTGGATCTGGAATTCCGGAAGCAGGACAAATAGATGCTGGTTACACCCCCCAGCTTGTAGCCACGTGGCCTCCCTGGGTCCCAGGAGCAAGTCCACTGGCTGGCAGTATCGGGGCCCTCACCTGTCTCCTTCTCCACACTGGGCTCAGGTATCTTGCAGCTGCTTCAGTCGCGAACGTCCCGAAAATTCCTAGCGTGCCGCCTCACCCCAGACATGGAGACGAAGCTCCTCTTCATGACGTCCCGGGTAAGCTGGCCGTGGGCAGGGAGTCAGGCCACAACCTGCGGCTCAGGGCCCATGCGCTTGCCGGGGAGCCGCCCTCACGCTTGTGCCCTGGAGAGCAGTGTCCACAGAGTGAGTGCTCCGTGAAGCAGTCCATGAACAGCAGTCTCAAACCAGTCACGGAGCTCAGGCAGCAGAAGACATGCAGTGTGTCTGCCCCCTGGGGAGCCCAGAGACCCCCTAGCCAGCCACGAGCTCTCCGGCCCATGGCCTTTTGGCTTGCGCACCTGGTTGGATTCTAGTGAACTCCTTGGAGGCCACGTACAAATGCAGGTTCCGAGACCCTCTCTCCCGAGAATCGGGTGGATCCTGTGTTTCTTGACTGCTCAGGTAGCTCCTCTGCCTGCCCACCTTGTGCCACCCTACAACATCCCAAGCCGCCAGGTCAGCTGTTTGCAGCAGGGCCGGGTCCCAGGGGACAAGTGCCTGAAGTAGGTGGAAATGAGTCGGATGAAAACTCGGTCCCCCTGGGACAGTGGCTGCGAGGCAGTCCGTCCGCCTGGAGATGAATGGGCTGATGCTTATCCTCTGTTCTGTTCTGCTCGGTGTCTTCTCACCGATAGGGACCGCCTGGGAAGGAGGAGACCAGGCCCGCCCCCTTGGGTAGCATTGCCGTTTGCCACCATCCGGGGGCAGGACGGAGAGTGGGAGGGTCTGGGTAGATGGCTGGTGCCCTGGAGGCACGTCCACTCGCTGGTCCCCAGTGACCATGGACAGTCAGGGCGGCCGTGCTCCCAGGGCCCTCCCAGGTGGGCTTCCCTGCACCAGGTAGAAGGTGGGGCCTTACGGCCCGCTGCACTGCTCGCGTGTGAGGCAGCAGCGATCACAGATGAAAAGCAGCCTGCTCTGTAAACATTCACCCAAACCCACTTTGTGACTTCACAGACGCAGTAGAACCCACCTGGAGCCCTGTGCCACAGTTGGAGCTGATGAGAGGGAGCCACTTGCGCCCCGTGTGGTGTGCCTTCCCTGCTCCCGGGGCCCCCACTCTCCTTCCAGGCTTTTCTCATCTATTTCCCACCCCCAGGTGCGCTTTGGTCAACAGAAGCGATATCAGGACTGGTTCCAGCGCCAGTACCTGTCCACTCCAGACAGCCAGTCTCTGCGCTGCGACCTCATTCGCTACATCTGTGGGGTGGTCCACCCGTCTAACGAAGTGCTCAGCTCGGACATCTTGCCCCGTTGGGCCATCATCGGCTGGCTCCTGACCACCTGCACGGTGAGGGCCGGGCAGGGCCCGTGGTGGAAGGTGCTGGGTGGTAAGGTGCTCCTCCGCCGGCCCTCAGGAGCCGCTCAAGGCTCTCCCTTCACCCCGAGTTCTCTTGTCTGTCTTGGCCCGCCCCCCCTCCCGGTCTGTAGACGTTTACTGGCTCACAGTTCCCCAGCTGGCATACTTACCGTGCAACAGATTGCCCGACACCCTTACTGCCCACACCGGAGCCGGGACTTATGGGGTGCCTCTGAGCCCCCAGCAAGCCCATGGGCTCCCCTTGGGTTGGCCCTTTGCTCTGCTCTGGCCCTTTGGCCTCGGTGCTGGCCGCTTCCCCCGGACATGGGTCCCTGGTGCAGCCACTCGTTGCAGCCTCGCCCTCCGCCCTGCTGGAAACCCTCCCGTCCAACTCTTCCGACTTGGTTCTTCCTCCTCCCCCGTGCCCTGGGCCTCCCCGTGTGCTGACTCAAATGACAGCGATGGGAGGGGGGGTGTCCTCCCTCAGGAATGTGCCTGCAGAGCCCCGAGGGGCCCAGATCGTGAATGCAGGCCCCGAGCCCAGCCCTTCCCCTTCGGGTTCCGTGTGCGAGTGAGGGGCCTAGGCCTCCCCCGACGTGTGCCCCACAGCCCTGGGTGCCCTCCATTGGTGACTCGCCCCTTTTGTCCTCCTCTCCCAGTCGAACGTGGCGGCCTCTAATGCCAAGCTGGCTCTGTTTTACGACTGGCTGTTCTTCAGCCCAGACAAGGACAGCATCATGAACATAGGTGTGTGGCGGGCGGGTGGCTGGCAGGCTGCGTGGAGGCGGCTTCTCTGAGCGCAGTTCCGTTGCTTTGTTGAGGCGGTCGCGCCTCCCTTCTCCCTGTGCTTGAGTTGGCAGTGGGGGTGGGGGCCGGGGGAGATCCTAGGCAGAAGGCGAAGCTGTACCACATCCTGTTTTTCCTCTCCTACTCCCACCCACCCCCAAGCTGGACACTGGGACAAGACCGTAGATTAGGGGCAGCAGACTTCAGGGGGTGGTGGGGGGGTGGGCGTCTGCTGCTGGGCCTGGCTGGGTGGGATCTGGGATGGAAGACAGCACGTCTCAGAGCCATCTATGTAGAGTGGCCCTCTGTTTTGTGGGTGGGATGACTGACATGGATGGGGCCCCTTAACCCCACCTTCCACAGAGCCGGCCATCCTGGTCATGCATCACTCCATGAAGCCGCACCCAGCCATCACGGCCACGCTGCTGGACTTCATGTGTCGCGTGAGTGCCCTGCCCTCCACACCGCCGGGGCCCAGGACTTCCTCCACCCATCCGGCAGAGCCCCTGGATAGAGTCTGTGCTCACCCCGGGTCCCCACCTTACCTTCCAGATCATCCCCAACTTCTACCCACCACTGGAGGGCCATGTGCGCCAGGGGGTCTTCTCCTCCCTCAACCACATTGTGGAGAAGCGGGTCCTGGCGTAAGAAGTTTGTCTGTCTGTCTCAGAAGGTGGGGGTGGGGTCTGAAGGAGGGCAGTGGTTTCCCCATGAGATCCAGCCACCTGTGGGCAGGCCTGCCCCAATGTTGTCATACCGCTGCTACCTTCACTAGAGAGGGAAAGAAAGCACGGCCCTCCAGCTGCAGGGAGCGTCAGATGCGCCCGGGCCTGGTTGACTCTCCCAAGGGCCTGAGCCTGGGCCTCTGCCTCGCTTGGTGCCTGGGTGCGTGCGGAGTTAGGAGTGCTGGGCCCTGGGCTGACTTCCATCTGTGCTCCTCATTAGGCATCTGGCGCCCTTGTTTGATAACCCTAAGTTGGATAAGGAGCTGCGGGCCATGCTGAGAGAGAAGTTTCCCGAGTTCTGCAGTTCACCCTCCCCCCCTGTGGAAGGTACAGACGCCCTGCCTGGCCCCCTCTGTGACAGTGATCGCCTCCGTGGTTGCGCCCGGTGTCCGCTTGCTGCTCTGAACCCCAGCCCCCTTCTCAGGAGGGAGATCGCCCACCGACTGTGTGCTTACCCACCTGCACCTTGCCCTTTGTCTCTCCGTAGAGAAGGGGAGGTCATCGCTCGAGGTGGGTCGGGTCTCAAGGCTTACTCGCAGTTCCAAACAGGCTGCTCCCCCGCTGCCTGTCCACGGCTGTGTTGTTTCTCCATGCTTCACGCGCCCGCCCTCCCCCGGCTTGTTTTTGCTCTGGAATAAGAGTTGGTTTGAAATTCGCGCGCTCTTTGGGACTGTCACTGGCTTGGTCCTCCTCGCTGAGCCTGGCAGAGTCGTGGCCGGTGTTGCCCTTGCCCCAGGCAAATGCCCTGCCTGGCTTGGGGGGGTGGGGGGGGGGGTTAGGGCGGGAGCGGCTGCCTCTCAAGAGGTCAGCGGTCCAGGTGGATCCTCAGGAGCCTGGGCGGACGCAGGAGGCCCTGACAGGGCGTGTCTCTCTTCCTACCCCCCAGTCAAAATTGAGGAGCCGGTGTCCATGGAGATGGACAGCCACATGTCAGACAAGGATGAGAGTGGCTATGACAACGCAGAGGCCGCCTTCAGTGACGACGAGGAGGACCTCAACAGTAAAGGTGCGGCCCACGGCAAGGGGATAGTTGACCCAGCAGCCGCTGGGCCCACCCCCCGGTCCTGTGCGTTGAAGCTTAGAGCATAGGCTTGCTGGGTGCAGAGGATGTGGTTCCTGCCCCTGCCCCCCAGGGCTGGGCCTGTGCACCCTCCGGCCCTCACGTCGGTCACCCCAAGCAGACACGTGCCCTGAGGGCCTGGGCAGGTGGGAGGGCCCGTTCCTTCTCAGTGACTGCATCCAAACCCTCCCTTCAGGAAAGAAGAGAGAGTTTCGCTTCCACCCCATCAAGGAGACGGTTGTGGAAGAGCCGGTGGACATCACCCCTTACCTTGACCAGTTGGACGAGTCCCTAAGGGACAAAGTGCTCCAGCTGCAGAAGGGGAGGTGGGTGCGGGCCCTGCCCTGGGCTCTGCCGCTGTGGGCGGGCATTCAGGCTGAGGAGGCTGGGGGCAGTCGTGCTGGCATTGGGAGGGGCCAGCCTGGCCAACCCTGGGGCCTCCCTGCAGCCAGGGCTGGAGCGGGGGGTTCCCCTTTCTGGGTCCTGGTTCTCACCAAGCTCCTTTGTTCTGCCCTGGGCTGCGGCCATGCCCGTGGCTGTGCGCGCTGTCATTGGTGGCCCGGGACTGCCGCCACCTCGTGTGCTACAGTGACACGGAAGCCCAGTGCGAGGTCATGCAGGAAATCGTGGACCAGGTCCTGGAGGTGAGGTGGAGCCCAGGCCCCCGGGGAGCAAACAGCCCCACTGCCGCTCGCAGTCCACGTGGAGACTTCTCCTCCCCGAAGGCCCCATCTGGGGTGGAGACTGTGGGTCTGAGTGCTGCACCCCCTGCCCCTTATCTCTCCCCTAGGAAGACTTTGACTCGGAGCAGCTCTCTGTGCTGGCCTCCTGCCTGCAGGAGCTGTTCAAGGCCCATTTCCGAGGGGAGGTGCTGCCCGAGGAGGTCACAGAAGAGTAAGGCTCCCTCCCGGCCCCGGCCCCTCCTGCAGTGCGCATGCTGCAGACTGGAGAGAGCGGTTTGTTGGGTGTCCTTGTTGTCACATGCACCGCTGCATGCTGTGTGCATGGGGCAGCAGGTTCGCACCCCTCCCTGGGCTGCCAGTGCCTGGAACCCCCCTCCTTGGATGTGTCCAGTGGGATGGACTCTGGCCTGGACTCTCATGCCCAAGGGCCAGGTCCTCTGCTCAGGGATGCTGACAGTCAGAGGTGGTCCCGAGCTCCCTCTGTAGCCACGGGACGCTGGGCTTTGTACCCACCTGCCGCACACGCGCTCTGATCGACAGCCCTCCCCTTGCAGGTCCCTGGAGGAATCTGTGGGGAAGCCTCTCTATCTGATATTTAGGTACGTGCCCAACCCTGCCACTCTCTCCCAGGCCCCCTGTCCAGCCCCAGGCTGCAGAGCAGAGCCTGTCTGCATGGGCACCGCCCTTCCCCTCCCCGCAGGAACCTGTGCCAGATGCAGGAGGACAACAGCAGCTTCTCCCTGCTTCTGGACCTGCTCTCCGAGCTGTATCAGAAGCAGCCCAAGATCGGCTACCATCTGCTCTACTACCTGAGGGCCAGGTGGGTGTGGCCTGAGCCGGAGCCAGTGTCAGGAGACGGCCCAGAAGGCCCCTCCCAATGGCGATTCACCAAGCCCTCCTGCGTGTTTTTTTTTGCTTGGGTTTTCCTTTTTAAGAGAACAGCCTCATTGACAAAGTGCTGGCGCCAGTGGTGTCGGGCAGGCTCACAGAGTTGCACGAGACCGCGGCCGTCTCCAGGAAGAGTCGCACGCCGCTTTCTCCTCCGCTCTGCCTGCAGCAGCCCGGGAGCGGCCTTCTGCCTGCCTTTGCCTGTCTTGACACTTCAAGGCCGGCCTGAGCTTTGATGGCTGACTCTCACTGAAACGCACAACTCCCCGCCAGGCAGCCGCTGCTGGTCAGGGTGACCCCACGGGACAGGGTGGGACGAGGCCGTCCCCGCGGGAGTAGACAGCCATGGCCTCCCATCTGACGCAGTCCTCCAGGGTCACGTTGCAGGGTAGAGGCTCACCGCGTTGTCGCGTGGGCCAGCACCTTCCTCCCCGACTCAGGACCACGCCTCACAACCACTAACTCACGGGGTGGCCTTAGCTTGTCCGCTCTCCAGTCGGTGGGCTTATCCTCTGGCTGCTTGTGGCCTGTGTGCACACTGCTGTGGACATTTGTGTGCCGGCTGCCGTGTGGCCCGGGTTCCCACAGGCATAAACATAAGTCACCGGGCAGTGCGCTGCTGGGCCGGGTCTGCACTTAGGCTTCGTGAGCCGCCCTCCGTGGCCCCTTCTCACGCCCCTGGTGGCCGTTGTACATCCACTTGGACAAATGTCTCTTCAAATCCTTTCCCGCTTTTAATTATTTGACTCACTGTTACATTTTGTGGCTTCTTTATATGTTATGGATACAAGCCCTTATTAATCACGATTTGCAAATATTTTCTTCCATATGTGCACTGCTTTCTTACTTTCTGATACAGAGTTCTTTGAAACATAAAATCTTTCCTTTCTTAACTTTCTATTGTGCTGTGGGTGAAGATTTACAGTTCATACCCAGCTTGTCCCCCCGACTCTGGTCCCCACAGAGCACCGCACTCCTCCTCCTCCTCCTCCTCGCCTCACCTTTCTGAAGCTTTCCACGCTAATGAAGTCCCCTTTATCTTATCTGAAAAATCGTTGTTTTTGTCTTAATTCAGGGCCAAGAAAACGTAATCCTAGATTTACATCTAGGAATTGCGTAGCTCATACATTTACGCTTGTAAACTTGTGGGTTACGTTTCGTGTACGGTGGGAGGCAGGATGTACATGTGTTCTGGCCCTCGTCAGGCAGAGCTCAGGAAGCAGGACAATAGGGAGCTTTTTCAAGCCTGATCTGTGTCCTCCCCCTCCTGTTCTTGTTACATCAGCAAGCCCCTGGGTCAGGCATAGAGGGACAGAAGACGGCTTAGACCTTTCACCCGAGGGGCAGATGAAGGGATTGCAGAGTGAGAGCATTAATTAATAAGCCGGGACCCTCTCCAGACGGTGGGTTAGGGTTAGGGCTGGGGCAGGGTCATGGACCTGACTCCCCTGGTGTTACAGCAAAGCCGCAGCGGGAAAGATGAACTTGTACGAGTCGTTTGCCCAGGCCACCCAGCTGGGTGACCTGCACACCTGCCTGATGATGGACATGAAGGCCTGCCAGGAAGATGACGTGCGGCTGCTGTGCCACCTCACGCCCTCCATCTACACAGAGGTCAGCTGGGCAGGAAGGGGCTCCCGGAAAGCGATGCCCCTCGTCTCACTTCTGCTCTCCGGCCTTCCACGGCGTCCCCTGTGGGATGGAGGGCTGTTGGTCCCCTCCAGGTCGCCAGTCTTTTGTGGGTCTGGCCCGTATCCTCTTGGTGCTAGAGGGAATTGGTGCCGAGGCCTATGCACTTGGCTTCTCAGCTCAGGCCCCATCATGTGATCCCAGGACAGACCCGCCCCCCATGTCCACAGCTCTCCCGCCTTCTGATGGCCTGCCCTGGGCTTCCCCCACCTAATTGTCGGTACACTTTCATTTCCCCTGGCCCCTCGCTGGGCGGGAGGAGGAAGGACCAAGAGAGAAACCCAGAACAGAGAAATCAGAGCCCAGGCTGTGGGCACGACAAGAGGAACTGCGCTCCTGGCCAAGAGCCAGGAGGGGCATTCCAGATGCTACTCAGATGCCAGTTTCTCTCCCCTCCTGTCCCGGCCGCCCTGTGCACCCTCATGCCCTAGGTGGGCTCTCCTTGCTGACCAGACACACGTGTGTACAGACACACGTGTGTATTCCATCCTGTCTAAAGCCCTCAGCTCCAGCTTTCTCTCTCTCGTCCTATCTCATTCGCCCCACCCCCCACCCACCACGGTGCTCACACCAGTAGCCACGGGGGCTCCCGGCCCAGCCCCTCAGCTGCACAGTGGGAAAGGGAGTGAGCCCTGGACTCGGTCCTGACGCCCCTCTCTCCCCCCACCCAGTTTCCCGATGAGACCTTGCGGAGCGGGGAACTGCTGAACATGATCGTGGCTGTGATTGACTCTGCCCAGGTGAACCAGGACTGACAGTCGCTCGCCTTGTCAGGCTGGAGGAGCCAGGAGAGAGGGGGGCCCATGGGAGGCTGCTTGGGGTGGGACCAGTCCTGTCTGGAGTCCCCTTGCTGCCCGTCAGCTGCAGTACTCCTGACTTCATGAGATCAGAAGGGTTCGGTTCTTGCCCGTCAGTGGCCAGTGAACTTGGCCGTAGCTACCACACACAGGAACCCAAAAGGGTGCAGCCCTAGCTTGGAGCCAATCTTGGTCGGCACCCCTCGGGCACCGTCTAACGTGGGTCCCAGACCCCATCCACGGCCAGGTGGGGAAGTTGCCTGCCATCCCTCTGCCCCAGGGCCAGGGAGGTTCCCAGAGGGGACCCACCAGGTCCCCCTCCCCCAGAGCCCTTCCCCTCCCCAGCGGAGCCCTGTGCTGCTGCAGTCCTGGCTCTGTGGCCTTCTCTAGAACTAATGGGTCCGACCTCCCCCCCTCAGCTCCAGGAGCTAGTCTGCCACGTGATGATGGGGAACCTGGTCATGTTTCGAAAAGACTCTGTTCTCAACATACTCAGTAAGCAGGCGGGGGGGGGGGGGGGGGGGGGGGGGGGGGGGGAGGGGGCGGAGAGGGGCAGGGGTATTTATTCCCAGCAACAGGAAACCTGCTCACGAGCAGAGGTGCATGCCGGTGGGGAGACCACCCTGCTGGCTAGAGTGGGCGGCTTCTGTTGGGGAGGGAACACAGTAGTGTGGAAAGGCAGGGGACCCTTTGGGGTGGGGGGATGTCACGAGCCCATCCCGCCTTGGGGTGCTGGTGGTCAGTGGGGCAGCCCCAGACAGACATCGTTTCTCTGATGCCGTTGGCAGTCCAGAGCCTGGACTGGGAGACCTTTGAGCAGTACTGTGCCTGGCAGCTTTTCCTGGCCCACAACATCCCGCTGGAGACCATCATCCCCATCCTGCAGCACCTCAAGTACAAGGGTGAGTCGGGCCCGGGGTTCAGGACAGGGGGCCGGCTGGGACTAGAGGAGCCCCCACCCCCACCCCGCAGCCTCCCCGCGAGGGCCAGGACTGCGACGGGAACCTGTTGGCTCCTGGAAGGCGTCCAGCCCCATGTGTTGGGCTGGTGAGCAGTGTGCTGGGTCACCCGCCTGAGCAGCCTTGGCCTCTTCCCTCACAGAGCACCCCGAGGCCCTGTCCTGTCTGCTGCTGCAGCTCCGCAGAGAGAAGTGAGTCCCTCCCCGGGGCTCCCGCCCGCCCCAGCGCCTCTAGCCAGGCTGTGGGGAAAGGACAGTCCGCTCCCTGTGCCCTGTTTTTTCCTGTCCTCAACAGCTGCTTGCTCTGCCCTTCCCCCCACCCCAGCCACTTCCCAGTGCACAGCTCCCTGGGGACCTGGGCTTCCTCTGACTTTACCCCCTGCCCACCAGGAGCTGCCCTCAGAGGTGGGGACCGGACATCCCCGTTTCCTGCTGCCCCAGCACTTCTAATCACTGCTGTCTCCTGCTGCTCCCCTCCTCCACCCGCCTGCTCCACCGCCAGGCCAGCACGTGGCTAATCTCTCCTCTCTCTCTCTCTCTCTCACACACACACACACACACACACCTATATGTCTGGACCAGGCTCCCCCTAAGGTGCGGGTGGAGGAGAGGACAGAAGGCCCTCCGGCTACCCCACCTGTCACCCCCAGCCCTGGCTGTCCATCGGAGAGAGTCACATGCCGAAGGAGGGGGGCTCTGGGCGGGCAGGTGGGGAGAGTACCGGTGGCTGCCCGCCCCCTGCAGGCCCAGCGAGGAGATGGTCAAGATGGTGCTGAGCCGGCCCTGCCACCCCGATGACCAGTTCACCACCAGCATCCTGCGACACTGGTGCCTGAAGCACGATGAGCTCCTGGCCGAGCACATCAAGTCCCTGCTCATCAAGAACAACAGCCTCCCCCGCAAGAGGCAGAGGTGGGACACCAGCGCCGTGCCCCACCCGGCCCCCAGGCCTGCCCAGCCCGGTTTATGGGCGACATCTAGTGGTCTGAAGCGCCAAGGCGTGCCGGACCCCTGTGACCCCTTCTTCCCTTCTGACCCCCCAATGGGCTCTGTCACTTGGGGTGGACGGGGTGGGGCTCCTGGAGCCCGCCCCCTTCACCGCCAGCCCCGCCCCCTCCCTGGCAGCCTGAGGAGCTCGAGCAGTAAGCTGGCCCAGCTGACCCTGGAGCAGATCTTGGAGCACCTGGACAACCTGCGCCTCAACCTGACCAACACCAAGCAGAACTGTACGTGCGCCACCGCCCAGGGCATGTCGGGAAAACAGCCTCGGGGCCTGTGCCCGCCCCAGCCCTCTCTCACTGCACTTTCCCCTCCTGCCCATCCCCCAGTTTTCAGCCAGACGCCGATCCTGCAGGCGCTGCAGCACGTGCAGGCGAGCTGTGACGAAGCCCACAAGATGAAGTAGGGCCGCAGCCCCAGCACGGGGCAGGGAGGGAGCCTGGGCTGGGAGGGAGCTGGTGGGGGTCAGCAAGAGGCTGGGGCAGGGGGCGGATCCAGGGCCAGGAGGCCGGCCGCTGTCCCCCAAGCGTGTTCCTTTCCCTCAGATTCAGCGACCTTTTCTCTCTGGCTGAGGAGTACGAGGACTCGTCCACCAAGCCCCCCAAGAGCCGCCGGAAAGCTGCGCTGTCCAGCCCGAGGAGCCGGAAGAATGCTGCACAGCCCCCCAACGCCGAGGAAGAGTCGGGCTCCAGCAGTGCCTCGGTGTGGACCTCAGCCGGGGGAGATGGAGGGAGCACAAGGCCAGCGGCTGCCCAGGGCGGTCACTCACGCCCCCCCCCCCTCCCGCTTTCTTCCAGGAGGAGGAAGACACAAAACCGAAGCCCACCAAGCGGAAACGGAAGGGCTCCTCAGCAGTGGGTTCTGACAGTGACTGAGTCTGTGGCCCCTCCACTTCGGACTGCCCCCCCCTCACTGGTGAATTGAGGCTGACAGGGACGGGGACACACCCTCCTCCCATCTGAGCGTGGCACCCAGCCCGCTGTTCCTGTGGGGTCTCCAGCTGGCCACACTGCCTCCCACCCAACATTTGGGCTCCCGAGGGGGCCCGCGGCCGCAGCACTGTGCCCACTGTGTCCGTCCTCAGCCCTCCCGGCCCTGAGAGGAGACCCAGGCCGCTGACCAGGTAGCTAGGAGGAATGATGAGGCTGGGTGGGGGGGGGGCCCTCCGGCCTCCCCTCCAGGTCTGATCACCTGGAGCAGACATTTCAGCCGCCCTCCCTAAGGTTACAGTTGGGAGTGGGTCTCCAGCCTGTGGCCATCTCTCATCCTGGGGTGCCACAGCCTCAGTGAGGACCCTGCAGGCGCGGGCTGCCTGAGGTGCCACTTCGGCTGGTCAGTCAAAAGCAAGGACTCCAGAACTGTCAAATGGTCCCATTTCCTTCTTTTATTTTTCTTGCCAGAGGTAATAGCATTTTTTAAAGTTGTTTTTAAATGACAATAAAACAAGCCAGAACCTCTTGTGCCAGAGTTGTATCCCCACCCCCCCTGTGCACACAGGCGGGACCCCAGTGTAATTGGTACCCCTTTTCCCTTCCTGCCCTGTCCCCCTCCCAGCCACTACCAAGGAGCTCAGCAAGACAATGATCTGTCTGTGCAGAAAGGGATGCCAAGGCCTTCCCCCATGGGCCGAGGCCCGCTTCTCCTCCCAGCTCGTGCCCCTCGTACCATGCTAACTTAGGTCTGCGGTGGGGACAGAAACGTGCCTGGAAGCGGCGTTCAGAGGCGCTCTTCCTTCCTCAGCCCGGACACTTGCTGCCCCTGTGCAGCAGGAAGACTGCTCTTCACTGAGCAGCTGGTTCCCCTTCCCTGGGAGGTTGGCAGAGGAGGTGCAGTTGGGCCGACTGCAGCTCCACCTAGTCTGCCTGCAAACTTCTCCCTTCCCTCAAAGCTGCTACGCCCTCCCCTGAAAACCTAAACCGCCTTTTTTCTTACTCTCTCCTTCCCCACTTCCTTCTGCCCCAATTAAAACCAGGATGGAAAGCATTCTTTGGCTGGCCCCAATTATTGTACCCTTGCCCAGAGGGAGGGACTTCCGCGGTGTCCCCTCCAGAACTCTGGGCCTCCCTCCACCTTTCCCCTACTTAGCTCGCCCGCCCGCCCGCCCTCTTGCTCCAGGCCCCTGGGAAGGGGAGGGCATGCCTCTGACCCCCGTGCTGGGGCTTGCCGCACCTACGGGCGGGCGGGAGCCGAATTCCTCTCCTGTAGGAGAGTGGAAATGGCACAGATGAGAGAATGCGGAGCCCGATCCCGTCGCCCTGGCTCTCAGACCTAGGCTCTGAAACACGGCCCGATGCCAAGGTACCCCCGGGGGAGGGCCTGAAAAGCAGGGGCAGAGGGACCCTAAGACCGAGGAAGGCCAGAGGCCGACCCAGGGCTCGCCAGGGTGCGGGCCACGAGTCGTCTGGAAGGGAGTGCGCCTAGGGCGGAGCGTAGGTCGTGGGGAGGCGGGAGTCCAGAGTCACCCCCCACCCTCCCTCCCGGGTCTCTGCTCCCCGCCCCGTGGGAGGGGGGTGCTGGTGGGAAGGGGCGTGTGCCAGCGCACGCGCGCTCCCGGGGCGAGCGGCTCCAGTTTTCAGACGGGAATCGGGGGTGCCGCCAGAGGCTGGTGCGAGTGGAGAGCGAGGGCATCATGACCGCCCTCCTGCTGCTGCCCCTGCTGTTGCTGCCGCTGCTGCTGCTCAAGCTGCGCGTCTGGCCCCAGTGGCGCTGGCTGGCGGCGGACCTGGCCTTCACCGTGCGCGCCCTACGCTGCAAACGGGCTCTCGGGGCGCGCGCCCGGGCCGCGGCCGCCGCCGACCCGCAAAGCCCCGACGGGGGCTGCAGCCTGGCCTGGCGCCTGGCGCAGCAGGCCCGGGAGCGTCCCGAGCACGCCTTCCTCGTCCACGGCACGAGGCGCTTCAGCTACGCGGAGGCGGAGCGCCAGAGTAACCGGGCGGCGCGCGCCTTCCTGCGCGCGCGGGGCTGGGGCGCGGGGCCCGGCGCCGGCGACGACGCGGGGGGCGCGCGGGGAGCCGGAGCCGCGGCCGGAAGCGGCGCGGCGCCGGCCGGGTGTGAAGGGGATGGCGCGTCCCCCACCGGAGGAGCCGCGGCCGCTCTGGAGCCGGGGGCCACCGTGGCGCTGCTCCTGCCCTCGGGCCCGGAGTTCCTGTGGCTCTGGTTCGGCCTGGCCAAGGCCGGCCTGCGCACCGCCTTTGTGCCCACCGCCCTGCGCCGCGGCCCCCTGCTGCACTGCCTCCGCAGCTGCGGCGCGCGCGCGCTCGTGCTGGCGCCAGGTAAGGCGCCGCCCGCCGCTGACGGGGCGGGTCGGCTGCCGAGAGGGGCGGGGAGGGGGGGGCGGAGTGGGGGGTGGGGGGGGCGAGCTCCCGCGGGTCCGAAGTGGGCTTCTGGGCTGGCTAGAAGGTGGGGCCAAGTGTGGTTCCTTCGGGTGAATGGGGATCCCCGGGAGGCGGGGACCGAGAGGAGTGCCGCCGGGAGGCAGGCTCGGGGGCGGGGGAAGCCTGGTGGGAAGCGGCGGAGCCCGGGCGCAGCCTCGCCCTCCCCGCGCAGAGTTCCTGGAGTCCCTGCAGCCCGACCTGCCGGCCCTCAGAGCCATGGGGCTCCGCCTGTGGGCTGCAGGCCCCGTCAGCTCGCAGGCTGGCATCGACGATTTGCTGGCCCTGGCCTCCGCTGAAGTGGATAAGCCAGTGCCCGGGTACCTGTCGGCCCCCAAGAACATCCTGGACACGTGCCTGTACATCTTCACCTCCGGCACCACAGGTGAGACAGCGCTGGACTCCCCCGCGTGTCCCTCCCAGAAACCAAGGCTGAGAAACGGACTTCAGCTCCCGGGGAACCCCCCCCCTCCAGGGAGGATGCTGATTCCTGCACCGCCCCCTCCCCGCAAAACGGCCCCGGCTCCACAACAGCCCTGGCTCTCCTCCGCAGCTCCTCCTGCCTGGCTGCTTGTCGGGGTCGTGGTCGTGGGGAGGCCGAGCAGGGCGCCCAGAGGGAAGTGGGGCGGCCTGCGCCTTGGACCCTCCTACCCACCGCCCCCTGCCGCCACCCCACAGGCCTCCCCAAGGCTGCGCGCATCAGTCACCTGAAGCTCCTGCAGTGCCAGGGTTTCTACCAGCTGTGCGCCGTCCACCAGGACGACGTGGTCTACCTGGCGCTCCCGCTCTACCACATGTCTGGTTCCCTGTTGGGCATCGTGGGCTGCCTGGGCATCGGTGAGCCTCCCCCTACCTACCTCACACCCACAGAGGCCCCCAAGGCGCACGCGCGCCTGTGTGTTCCAGTCTGTGCTTAAATGCCCTCGCATGGCCTGGCCTGGGCCTGCTACCTGAGCCCCCGCCCCCACCCCCAGGCTCTCCCGGGCCGCGGGGAGGGAAGGGGCCACCGAAGGAGCTGGGCTGGCGGTGGAAGTACCAACCCAGGTCGGGGGGACTGGGCGTTTGCCTCTCCAAGGTGCGGGTGGGAACAGCACTGAGGGGCCGACCTTCCCCGAGCCCGCACCGTGACGCCGGTGCCTGGGAGTGGGTCACGCAGGCCTCCTCCGGAAGCCCTGGCCCCTAGCTCCCCCCTCTCCCTCTGCTTCTGGCAGGGGCCACAGTGGTGCTGAAGTCCAAGTTCTCCGCCAGCCAGTTCTGGGAGGATTGCCAGAGGCACCGGGTGACGGTGTTCCAGTACATCGGGGAGTTGTGCCGATACCTCGTCAACCAGCCCCCGGTTAGTGGGCGCAGAGCCGCGGAGGTGGGGGGATGTGTCAGAGGGAGGGACAAGCCCGGCCCTGGGCTAGCGGGAGACAACAGCAGGGAGGGCTGAGGGGCCGGAGATGGTGTGGCGGGTCTACTGGGGGGCGTCCGTGAAGGTTGGGGGAGCGACACTTGGTGCTGAAGCCGTGTGCCCCTCCGCTCCTTCTCAGAGTGAGGCCGAGCGTGGCCATCAGGTCCGGCTGGCGGTGGGCAGTGGGCTGCGCCCGGACACCTGGGAGCGCTTTGTGCGGCGCTTTGGGCCCCTGCGGGTGCTGGAGACATATGGCATGACAGAGGGCAACGTGGCCACCTTCAACTACACAGGACAGCTGGGCGCTGTGGGACGCGCCTCCTGGCTTTACAGGGTGAGGGGCCGGGAAGCACCTGCCAGAAGCTGGGCGGCCGGAGGCGGCGGGAGCTGGGGGTGCGGGGGCCCATGCCAACTGAAATGACCCAGTCCTGGTTCCCTTCCCCCAGCGCCTCTTCCCCTTCTCCCTGATCCGCTATGATGTCGCCACGGGGGAGCCAGTGCGGGACACCCAGGGGCGCTGTGTGGCCACGTCTCCTGGTTGGTGCCCAGCTAGAGTGGGTAGGGGGTGGGGAAGGCGGCCGAGGCGGAGCGCAGGAAGCTCTGGGCAAGAAGGGCAGCCACTCCTGACCCCCCGCGACTCTGCCAGGTGAGCCGGGGCTGCTGGTGGCCCCCGTGAGCCAGCAGTCCCCATTCCTGGGCTACGCCGGGGGCCCCGAGCTGACCAGAGGGAAACTGCTGGAGGGCGTCTTCCGCCCCGGGGACGTCTTCTTCAACAGCGGGGACCTGCTGCTCTGCGATGACCAAGGCTTTCTCCGCTTCCACGACCGGACCGGGGACACCTTCAGGTAGCCGTCTGTGGCCTGCGGAGTCTTGGGCCTTGACGTCGTATGTCAGAGACCAACCACAGCCCCGAGCCTCACTCCTCCTCTCAGCTCCTTTCCTCTGCCCACCACCCTCGGGGTTCTGGCATCCTGGCCTCTGACCTTACCCCGGACCCCTCTCCCTGGTCTAACTCTTAAGGCCCTGACCCCTGACTCACACTGGGGCATGTCCACTCTCTGGCAGGTGGAAAGGGGAAAACGTGGCCACCACCGAGGTGGCCGAGGTCTTAGAGGCCCTAGACTGCCTTCAGGAGGTGAACGTCTACGGAGTCACTGTGCCAGGCAGGTGTTGCTGTGGGAGATGGGGGAGAGGCACAGCCCACCACCCTGAGGGGGTGACAGCTGGGTGCAGGGGGTGCGAGGGCCTCGTGGCCAGCCGTGGCGAGGCTCACTGCCGCCATCCCCACCCCGACCCTCCCAGGGCACGAAGGCAGGGCTGGAATGGCAGCGCTGGTCCTGCGGCCCTCCCACCCTTTGGACTTGGCACAGTTGTACTCCCACGTCGCTGAGAATTTGCCACCATATGCTTGGCCTCGGTTCCTGAGACTCCAGGTAAACCAGCCCCACCTCGTGCGGCCTCCGCATGGGCCCACACCCCGCAGAGGGGCCTCCACGACACACCCGAGGAAGCACGGGCCCTTGCTTTTCACCCCTCCTGTGTCCCCTCCATCACCAGGCCTAGCTCCCCCCAACCCTGAATTCCTATCTCCGCGCCCTAAGCGTGCGCCTTCACCCCCCTGGCCGCTCTCTCCCTCTCCCCAGGAGTCTCTGGCCACCACTGAGACCTTCAAGCAGCAGAAGGTGCGGATGGCAAAGGAGGGCTTTGACCCAAGCTCCCTGCCCGACCCCCTCTATGTCCTGGATCAAGCTGCAGGTGCCTTCCTGCCCCTCACACCTACCCGGCACAGTGCCCTGCTGGCCGGGGACCTTCGCATCTAAGAGCCCCTGGTGTCCCAGGGGCTGGGGAAGGGGCCCTGCAGGAGGCTGGGCGCCAGGGAGGGACCGTTTCTATAGGGGATTTGTACTCATCGTTTTGTATTAAATGGAATCAGAGTCCATCTGGCTGTGTGTCCTTGCACTTCTCCTGGGACCTGTCTGTCCGTCCACCTGCATTCCAGCCGTTGACAGCATGTGGCCTGAGCAAAGGAAGCATCTTGGGGTGTGTCCTCTCAGGGGACCCCATCTGACCTTGGTCCCCAGAACCCCCTGGTGATGGATGCCTGTCGCTGCCAGGGTCTCCCCCTCCAACTGGCAGCCTCTGAGGACCCAAGGGGTGTTGCCTCCAGTGGCCGAGAGGGACAGGTGGAAACGCTGCCCCCCGAGGCGTCCCCGCTGCTCTACAGAATCGGGGGTGGTCAGGGCCTGGGCGAGTCTCAATCAGCAGAACCCCGCGGGGAGAGGATGTTCCAGACCCTCAGTGGGAGCGGGGGTGGGGTGGGGGGAGGAGCCCCAAATGTTAGGCCATTTTCAAAAGGAGCAGCCCAAGTCAGGGCCACCCCGTGGCTCCTCAGGGCGGACAGTTTGAAGTGTGCGTGGAGGGGAAGGAGCGAGAGGATGGGAAGGCAGGTGAGGAAAACTCACCTGGGTGAGAAGCCCAACACACCAACTAAGCACGCGGCAGCCGGGTCTCTCCTCTCAGCCAACATCGCCCCTGGACGTTCAGGAGGGAGGGATGAAGGCCTTCTAGAGGAGCGACAGAGCTGAGAACCCAAGGTCGGTCGCCTCTGGAAGCAACACCCCAGCCCTGATGGACACAGCCTCCCTTGGACTTTGTCTGGGCCTCTGAGGGAGGCCGAGGCCTTAGGTGTGGGAGCCTGGCGTAAGTAGCGTTTGTCACGTTCAAGTGCAGAATAAACACGGGCAGCAAAGGCAGGTGAGTCTCTAAGCCCCGAAGGCCTGGGATTGCCAGTAGCTTCGAGAATATATTGGGCTCAAACCTCAGTACACTTGTACACTCAGCACCGGTGCGGGCAGTCTTCTTCTCTTGTGCCTAGCAGGTGCTGTGAGTAGGGCCTGGGCGAGAATGACTCTCTGCATTGTGCTGTCCTGGAGTTTCCACGTGTGCCACCGAGTGGCAGTTACCGTCCTCGAGTCGTCCACCCTTCTGCTTCTCCGGCACAGTGACCCCACAGACGTTCGCCTCTTGCAGGCAGTCTAGGGCCTCAAAGACCTCCCACAACCTCGGGTGGTGGCCCCCACACCACCTGCCAGAGAGCAGATGCCCAAGTGTCAGTCAGGGGTCAGGGCCATAAGAGCTAACCCTTTCTCACGTGGCGGATGGATCCTGAGTTTATGTGCCTTTAATGTGTTAACTTGCAGGTGGGTTTGGGATCTCCACCACTCCCCTGCCCCTTCACACTGATTAGGTTGCTTGATCTTGATTTTAAAATATCTGGCCTTTAATGTGTGAAGGTTCTGTTGTCATCTTTTAGGTTATTGCCCTCAATTTTACCAGGCTGCAGGGCAAGGGTTGAACCGCCAGCTGCCAGGTGGGCCGCAAACCCATCCAAAAGGGAGACTGGGGCCGAGCCCCGGTGGGGTAGTGGTTGTGCGCGGGACTGCAGCCCACTGGGACGGAGGTTCAATTCCAGCTCCACAGGAGCAAAGGCTGGGCCTCCTACTCCCACCACCTGAGGGCAGTGATGCCCCAAAAAACAAAACAAAACAAAAAGGGAGACTGTCCACTCCCACGGATTTACAAACCATCAGGAGCAGTGTCTAGGTCACCGAGTCAGCAGGCACTCCGTGGCAGGGCCTGGGTGGGTGTCTGCGTTTTATTGTTCCGTTGCAAGGTGACATCAGAGGGTATTTGGGGGGTTAAGTTTTTAAAGGTTTCCTCGGGGGAGTCCGTCCCATCCTCCCTGGCTCCACCAAGTCTAGAGTGCCTGAGAATTTGAAATCCTGCCTTGCATTCCCTCCCTTTTGATTCTTTTCAGCAAGCCCTTCTGGAAGGGCTGGTTATCACCCAGTGCTTCCGGTGCCCGGGCAAAGGCGGCGGCTGTTGCCACCTCCCGCCTGTTCCCGCTGCTTCTTCCTGGGCCTCCGGGGGAACCGAACTGAAGAACACGGACCGGCCCCGCGGCTCCGTGTCCGTCCCGGGCCGTGACTGTGCGCCATCCCTGCCACTCGAGGTCCTCGGCGGGCCCTGGCCGCGTCCTTTCCCGTAAGGCTGAGCGGTTGCACAGGAGGGTCAGCCCGCGCAGTCGGGGGGGCGGGGGGGGGGGGCTCGACAGGCCCCATCGAGTGACGCGCGGGCACTAATCTCTGCCCAAGCCCCCAAAGACAACAACGCTGCCACCTCCGGGCCGGGGCTCCGACACTGCAGCGAAGGTGAAGAAGCCAAAAGGGGAAGGGAGCGCCAGCGAACCGAACCGGCCAACCACCTCGGCCACGCGGCGCGCTAGGGCGGGGCGACGAGGCGCGCCTGCGCGCGGGCCAAAGCGCGGTTTAGCGTTCCAGCCAGCTCCAGCCGCCCCCGGCCCCCCCCACCGGAGAGGGAGGCGGGGCCGCGGCGCGGCGGGGGCGGGGTCATTCTGTAGAGGCGGGGCGAGCGTCTCTTCTCAGGCGCCTGCGCACTCGTGCGCCGCCAACGCGAGCCTCGGCTTCTTGGACAAGAATGGAGAAGCCGGGGCCGGAGTGGTGCATCTTCTGAGAGACAAACCCGGGGGGTGGGAATAGTTTTTCAGACATAATTCATAAATCGTGAAATTCGCCTCATTGACGGTCGCGGTCCTGTAGTAGAGGCACCAAATTGATTCCAACCCTACTTACGGGACAGAGTCGAACTGACCCACGGGGTTTCAGGGGCTGTAAATTTTTCACGGCAACCTCGCATTTCTTCTCAAGATTGCCTAGTGGGTTCAGCTGCCCATACTGTGCCCCATGGCACGCCAGAGCCCCTCCCGCCCGCTGCCATTAGCCGCAGTGGTGCCCAGGCACAGCTAAACAAAGTTTCCCAGTCCCGGGCTCCCTCAGGATGACTTTCAGTACGTTGTCAGCCGTCGGATTTTCAGTGGCCGATTTACAGGTGGCCGAACCTTTCTGCCCGCCGGCAATCACTAACCACTGATCTCCTTTCTGCTGCCATGGATTAACCTCACCTGGAGCTCATCCCCGCCGTGCCCTATAAATGCACCTATCCAGTGCGTGGCCGCTGGGGTCCCCAGTCTTTCACTTGTGGCCCTTCATTCCTTTATGCGGCTGAATAACAACCCCTCGTGCAAGTACACCACCCCTTGTGCACCCCTTCGTCAAGCGATGGGCATGTCGGTTGCTCCCGCTCCTTAGCCGGTATGAGTAAGGCTGGTGAGAACATTTGGGTACAAGTGTGCTGGAGACGGAGGGGTCCACGTCTCTGGTACACACAGGAAAGCCAGCTAGAGCTGGACCCTCTGTGCGGTAGAAACCTGTCAGAGAAGGAAACCCCGAAGATTTCCACTGCAGCAGGGAGGGAAGAAGTGGCCCCAGGGCACCCAGTCAGAGAAGAAAAACCTGCACTCAGGCTCTTCAATGTATTCAGAGCAGCGAGGCTGTGTCCTGTAGTCCCTCCAGGCATGGGGGAGAGTAGGGCCAATTGGTAGGTGTTTGATAACCTACCAAGGGTAGAGGTTCAACCCACCCGTTCAGTCCCCAAAAGGCAGACCTGGCCATCTGCTTCCAAAAGATCACAACTTTTAAATCCCTGCGGAGCACAGTTCTACGCTGACACTCCCCGGCTTGCCGTGTATTGAAACTGATTGCGCTCCGACTCACCACCATGTGGGAGTCCATGTACGCTCAGCATTTGGGGCAGCTGAGAAACCATTTTCCATAATGTCTGCACCAATTTATCTTCCCACCAGCCATGAATGAAGGGGACAATTTCTCCACCAGGCCTCTTGAAGATGGTTTCTGCCTGGTGGCTTTTTCATTCTAGCCACCTAGTGGCTGTCAGCGGTATCTCACTACGCTTTGCCCTCGAAGCGTGGGTGTGGTGGTTATGCCATGGGCAGCTGACCGCAAGGCCAGAAGTTCAAAACCGGGCAAGACTTTAGATTCTGATGAAGTAGGGGCTGAGCCCCGGTGGCGTAGTGGTTGCGCGCAGGACTGTGGCCCACTGGGACGGAGGTTCAATTCCAGCAGTGGGGCTGGGCCTCCTACTCCCACCACCGGAGAGCAGTGATTACGCCCCCCCCAAGGAAAAAAAAAAAACAAAAGATTCTGATGAAGTCTCAAAAACCCAGATGGGCAATCTACACCCTGTCCTATCGAATAAATGGCCGCTCAAACCTTGTTTAATCTTGTCTAACAGTGAAAGTTACTCGTGAGTTTGTAAGGCCCCATTCTCACTCACCCAAGAGCATTGTCCTTGTGAGCTATTGCTATGCCAGTCGGCTTTGGGGTCCCTCGAGAGATTTTTTTGGCATACGATATAAACGCTTTATTGAACAGTCACGGCTCATCCCGGTTGATCAAGTGGTTGGCCAGACATCCGAGACGGCAGCGGCCTCAGCGCAGCCTCCAAGCTTCTCCCTGGGACTCCAGGAGAGCGAGCACATCGCCCTTGCGCACGGGGCCTTCCACGTTGCGATGATGTCATCGCTCGAGTCATCCGTGAACTCCACGCGCACCTGCGTGCCCTGTCCCTGGGAGCCGGTCCCTCCCAGCTCTTGGGGGTCTCTGGTCAGCTCGATGGGCTGCACAGGCTGATGTCCATGATGTTGGCGCAGGGGAGGTCAGGCGGGTGACGAGTCCAAGAGATTATTTTGTTTCATTTTTTTTTTTTTGGGGGGGGGGGGCGGCATCACTGCCCTCTGGTGGTCGTGGGAGCTCCCCAGCCTTGCTGCTGCTGGATTTGAACCGCCAAGCCCGCTGGCGGGCTGCAGTCCCGCACTCAACCACTACGCCACCGGGGCTCAGCCCCGAGAGATTATTTTTAATATTTTGCTTGGGACCTAGATTTAGGGATGGGGGTTGTCCCTCCCATCAAAGATCCCCATGCCTTAAAGGACGTTGGAAAGAAATCAGGCACCAGGAGAGACCTAGGAAGACCTCCGACTGAGCATGCCGACGAGCCCACAAGGCCCAGGTAAAACCAATACCTTGCACCCGCCCACCTTAGGAACATCACAGGTGGGCCTGATCCCCACCAATGGGGTCATCAAGACCTTCCTGTGGCAGGTGGGGGTGTCCTGGGGCCCACATGTGCTTGGGGTCTTATCCACTTGCTCTCCTGACCCCTGGCCCACTCATGCTCTGGGCACCCCCTCTTGGCCTGCCCCCAGTTTCTTTGGCTGGGCCCCGGCTCAGGGGCACAATGTAAAGAGGGTCTGCAGCGTGAGGGGCACACACACGCCTGTGTGCCCCCTCAGGGCCTGCTCCAGTCTGTAGGGGCCCACATGCACTTGGCCTCCCGGGATCCCCCAGTTCCGCAGCGTGGGTGCTCTTTCCCGTGGGGCTTTTCGTGCCCAGTTGTTTCCGTGCAGCCTGGCACGCTCTCCAGAAATGGCTGTACCCTTTGGGGCTGTACAGTGCGAAGCTAAGACCCGAGGTAAACCAATGCCGGGAAGGGCATGGAGAGGCTGCGAGCGTCCCTCGCTGGTGGTGCGGCTGCACTACAGCAGGATCGGGAGGGAAGAGGTCCAGGTCCGGCGCTTCCCCGGAACGCTGGGAGCACCAGCACCGAACGACCCCGGACGTCTGGCTGGAGAAATGGGCCTGAGTGGACGAGGCTGTACGGGCGTTCTTGCCCGTGGCAATGCCGTGCGCGATCGCAAACACGTGGACCCAATGCAAACACCGGGTGGCAGGGGGGCGAGCAAACCGTGGCGCGCGCGCACAGTGGGGCTGCAGGAGGTCGGAGGGAGAAACGCCGCGTCCCAGGGAGGAGCCTAGCTGACTGAAATGGGTCAGAGTCACACAAAGACAAACGCGGTGAAACGTTGGGAACAAGGTATCATTTCACTTTCACAGTGAAAGGAACATTCATTTACCAGGGGTGGGAGGGGACGGTCGGGGAAGGTCTGCACCGGCTGGAGCAGCGGGCAGTTCCGGGCAGTGTGGCATGCTGCTGCCGCCTTGGGCCGCTGTGGCTGGAGCAGACTCACTGGCCTGGCCACAGCCACAGAGGGTAGGTAAGTCAGACCTTGGAGGGGGGGGTGGGAGGGAGGCAAT
>PVJH01020620.1:0-40419 GCA_004026705.1 Nesogale talazaci | reverse complement strand
TTTTTGCTGTATACAGGGTGGCTATGAATTCCTTACTGATATGAGAGCACTAGCAACCTGAAAAAAATCATGGTCTAACTGATACAATTAAGGAAATGAGTGTATGTGTAAGTAAGGATCCCATAGTATCCTACTATGGGACTACATACTGCCATCACAAAATTTAGCAATGGGGAATATATATATATATATATATATAGCAAAACAATGACTTTTTAAATTTATGGTATAGATAGATATTTTATATTTTAAAATTAAGATTAAGATTAAGCTATTATAATTTTGGTATGCAATAATAGTGTGAAAATTAGGTCTATAAGGATGTGTTAGTCCAGGTAGACAAAAGAAACAAATTCATAGACACTCATATGGATGTAAGGGTAAGGTTTATATACAAGAGGAATTGAACCTTGAGAAAGCATCCCAAACAAGTCCAGTTCAAAACCATAAGTCTGATATTAGCCCATATGCCCAATACTAGTCTACAAAGTCTCCTGACTCATGAAGAGTCACTCATGTGCCTCTGAAGTCACAGATCAGTGGGTGCAGAATCCTGGCACTAGCAAGGGTCTCCCCATGGCTCCTCACTTCCAGGACTCATAGTCCATCAACAACATCCAGTGGTGATAGAAGCAACTCAGCACTGATGGGGGTCTCCACATGTCTTCTCCCGCTTCAGAAGTCTGGCTCCATCAGGGCAAGGCCATGTGGCTTCTCCTCTGGCTCCTCCAGCTCCTTGGACGCAGCCATCTTGTCTTGTCCATAGTTCATTATCTTGGAGACTGACTCCCAACAACTGGGCAGATGACCTTTCATGTCCATGAGGGAAATATCATGAGATTTCCCAGAAGTCTCAGGAGAAAGTCATGCCCACACAGAGGCCTCATTGGCTACTCAATGGCTATCTCCAGATTAACAGGCTAGACTCCACACCTACATCTCAATCATGAAATTGACATTTCAAATACATGACCACCACAAAGAATTTTTCCAAAATTCATGAAGAATGTACTTTCTGAAGTTACCACATAAAACATGTCTTTAAACTTTATATATATATATATATATATATATATATATATATATATATCATAGCCACATATAGATATATATCATACTCATACATATTCATTCTTACTTTGGTGTTGTCTAGGATATCCTTCTAAAGTTTAATGTTCATGGTGTATGTTGTTGGTATGTATCATAGTGGTTCCTATCTCATAGTGACTTTATATACAAAATGAAGAAACTTGCCCCTCCTTACACATAATGGGTGCCTATTTCAGCCCATTTGTTGAAACTACCATGTCAGCTCATGTGGCTGAGGATCTTTATGTTTGCTCAGTTCTACTGTGTTAAGAATAAGAGTGTATCTCTAGAAAGTATTTCATGATACTATATCTAAAATACATAAGATATGTTATCATCCTCAATCCATAGGTTTATTATGACCTTTTTCCTTATAAAGGAGGGTTTCACATGATTTTGGCAAACTTTGCTGTATTTTGTCATTATTATGATTCAAAGATATTAATTCTTTTTGGCTGTTCATATTCATCGTCTAGCTTTCACATTCATGACTTTATAGTTTACTATGAATTCATTGGTATTCCAAATCATATAAGAAATGCCTGGTGTTTGATCCCTGAAATCATGTTCCACATTATAGACCAAAGCTATTACAATGCCTACAAAACACTGTATTACTTTGAATTTTAGAAACTATTTAGAAATTTCCACAAACTTTCATTGAACTATTAAATGTATTATATCACATAATTATTTCTCACATAACAAGAATTATAGAAAGAACTTCCTAGTGAATAAATCACAAATAAAATTTACTGTGTCACAGAGTAAGAAAATTATAGAGAAAGCTATTCCAAAAGCATTTTAATGTTTACATATGTTTCCTAGCAATCTTGAACTAATGTCATATCCTTTTTCATGCTGCCATATTGGCTTTTTCATCAGATCTGAATATCACTGCTATACTACTTTATTTTAACTTGTAAATGGTGAAAACCAGACCATTCCTGCAACTTTTTGATGAGGAACTGAGGAATATTGGTGTGTGACTTTCTCCATGATAGAAACAATAAAGCTTATGCCAGAGCCTAAGATCCATAGTAAAATCCGACATGGCAATCAGGCAACAGAAATGGTAACCAAGCCCAATCAATGTCTTTAGTGGATGAGGGAAACTGGGTTTTAGCTGAGCAACATGGAGCACACATTGGTTCTGATATACTGACACCTATAAAATAATGTAATAAAATGAAAACTTAGTTTACACTGAAAATGTATATTAAATATAGATTCCTTTACTCATCTTCAAGTAGTAATAAAAGTTGAAGTATACAATGAGATTCTAACTCTTTTCTTTCCCTTTGTCTGTAATTTACCCAAAATTATTCATCAAGCTGTAGTCTTCAAAAGCTCTGGCCTGTTTACTACTTCCACAAATGATTTTCAAATGATTGGTATGTTTGCAATCCTATCAATCCATAAGTGGCTTGCAGAAATTGTTTGATTTACTCTTCATATAAGTATAGACAAGGTTTATTGGTTTCCTCTCTGCACAAGAAGCTAGCAACAGATTTATTTGCTTTCTTTTTTAGCGTATTTATTCGCTTTCTTTTCTTATATATATGAAACAGTTTTAATTGTTTCTCAATATATTACAATGACTATGGAAATTCTGCTCAATTGATTTCCAGTTGATTGGCTGATTCAGTCTTAGCTACTAATTATATATAATATATAATTATATATGCATTATGTATAATTATATATTATCTAATTATATGTATCGCAGTGCACACATATGTCCATTATCTGAAGTACATTTTTACATGTGCTGCCATCACCATTTTCAAAGGATTTTCTTTCTACTTGATCCTTTGGTACCAGCTACTCATTCCACTCCCTCCTCCTCCCTCTGTCATGAACCCTCGATAATTGACCATTCATTTCTTCCTCTCTTATACTGTCTGATGTCTCCCCTCACCCATTTGCCTGTTGTCCATCCCCCTGAGTGGGGGTTATAGGTAGATTATTGTGATTGGTTCCCACCTTCTCTTTCCCCTCCTGGTATAGCTACTCTCAATATTGGTGCTGAAGGGTTTATCTGTTCTACCCAAATAAGCAATTTGAAACATTTCTGAGGCCCTGTTTCATCCTGCGGTGCATCTATATGTGTACAAGCCAACTCAATTGCACCAATCAACAAGCAACTTGAAAGGATTAATCATTTTTGATATCGCTGTTGATCTTAAATAGTTTTGCTGGGGAGCCCCACGCACTGTCTGTCCTTTAATCCAGATTGGACTTTGAATCTACCTGGTAGCACGGTATCGGGGAAAGGACATATTAATGCAGTGACTTGAATACAGTACTATCAGGAGGGTAGGCCAGAGACTTGACCTAAAATACGAACTAGAATTCCAGCAGGTATCATTTCTGAAGCTTATTTGATTGACAAAGGGAGATGCTCTTTACTTTTACACCTTCCTATGCCTTGTGCAATAATCTTTCCCTGAGTTCCACCATGAAATTTCTTGACCTTTACTTGGAGTTGCATTGGAATATGCATGAGAACGACTATCTTGTTATGTCTTCATTGCTACCCTAACAACCCGGGACACTGTGAGTACGCTGTGCAAGTTCTGGGTGACATTTGCAGTAATTTTTCCTGAAAGAGGAATACCAAATGAAATTAAGGACTGCTGGAAAAGCACAGATATATCTGACCTCTGGCTCATAGTAACCGCCCTGAAGCTTATTCTAATTCATGATACTTTGCCTTTACAAAGTATTCTTATCAAATTAATCAATAAAAATGACATCACAAACTTTCTAGACACAATTATTTTTGAAAATCAACTTCAACTTCTGGACAATTTAAAATATTAATATTTATTTATCTGTATCTTCACATTTTCAATAACTAAATCTTCCCACAAAGCATTTAGACAAGCTTACTTATAATTCTTTAAAATATTATATTAAAACCAAAGGAAGCAAACATATATACACACAATTTTTAAGAATTACACTTTCCTTTCTATTTTAGGACTATTTTTTGAAAACATAAAACATGGTAACAATAAACATCATTAACTATTTAGAAATATATAGTTAATGTACAAAAACCATATGGAAAATGTATTTCTGATGAACACAGAAGTAAACATAAATTTATTCTTCTTTCAAAGGACTCATTTTTATACAGATATCAACTTCTTCTGTTATTCTGTGCAGGTAACCCATTCAAAATATTCCATTTATCTTTTAAGTTATACAATGTTAAAAAATTATGATCTGAAAAATGCTCATGGGCTGACTGGTTTGTCCTGGCGGTTCTTCAATAGCTGGGCTAGGCTTATATTAGATACAGACACCTTGGGATAGAACCAGGCCAGGCTAGACTAGGTCTTCACAAAGAAGAAACAAGATGCTCCAGAGGGTTGTTTTAAAATCTTCCATCAGTCCTTGTCCTCTGTGCCTTCTACACACACATACCGCTGACTAATGGGAGTCACATATCCACATTTGTACACCAGTATATACTAAATCATGTGAAAGGCAGAAAAGGGAATGAAAAATTCTGGACAAAAACTATGTTCTGCCACACGTGACATAAATCTGCGTGATTTATGTTCCGCTTACACTTTCAGCCTCATCTCAATTTACTGATATATTTCCCTTTATTTGTAGAGTCCACCAAGGTATTTCTTCCCTCAAAAATTTCACATATTGCCTTTATTATATCAACTCCGTTTGATTTAACTTTCGGTCATCTATCAGATGTTTATTTAGAATCACTTCTTCAGACTCACCATAATTAATGAAGAATAGTCTTAAAGGATTCTGTAGTCGTATTTCATAGTTCAAGCTATACGGTACTTAGATATGCCAATGCTTATGTGCCTACTATTGCTATTATCACTACATTATACATTTCATACAACAGAAATTATATTTGTCTAATATGTCACTCTCTATAACCCCTCTAAAGCTGTCATAAAATTAGCAGACAATACACTATGTTAAAATAATTTACACATATTTTCTCCTCCTCGTCCTTGTTCTCTTCCACTTCGTTCTCTTCCTCCTCCTCCTCCTCCCCCTCTTCCTCCTTCATCATTAGGGGTTTTATTTGTTTCAATGCATTACATCCCTAGAGACAAAAGTTCAGGGATTTCCCTCCTTTCTTGCTCCCTCCTGGTCCATGAGGCCTGCGGACATGTTTCTTCAGAACAAGGAAACCAAACTAGCGAGACCCGAGCACGTGATGCCTCCACATTTCTGGATCTTTGAGCTGCACGTCAAATCTAGGGCAGACGACTCCACACTTGTTTAATCTGTCTCTGACGATTCACAGCAATTTATCCAGCTCTGTGATCTTCAAGAATTTCAAATTCTCCAATGTAGCCGTGCTTCCTCATCACATTTAGAAACCGGGCAATGACTTTAGAGTATGGCCTGATAAGTTCTTGGCGCTTGCTGCTCTGCATTGTCAATGCCTTTCAATGCTCTTGAGTGCTGAGGCTCAACGTTTATGCACACCACCATGGTGGCAGGGAGAGATGGAGGAGAGAAACACTTTTTTTTTTCTATAGGAACACCTTTGATACACATTCCCCCCCCCAAAAAAAAATTGGAGATTCCAAATTTTTATATTAATCATGATGACTATGCATCATTTGACATATGCATACACACATATTTCATTCACTAGCCACAATTTATTTGTACTTTCCAGCTTGTTAATTTTCTTTCTTATTGATTTATATTGCTTAATTGATAATTAAATAAGCCCTAAAGTAAAATAATATGGGTAAAATATAATTAAAACCTTAAAATACAAATAGAATATAAAGAATTTTCTGTACAGCAAAAAAGTACTTTCTAGAAGATAACCAGATATCAGAGAATCACAATACTTCAAGATTGCAAAAATAGGATTCAGTAATGAAAATACACTGATTAAGTGGCTATGAATTATAATATGCTAAGGAGTCTTTCCAGGAAGCATATCCATTAGATATAATAGATATCAAAATTCTGTACTATTACCACTTTAGTTGCATTTTGCTTTATATTTGGGTAATGAATTGGGATCAAGACTTGAAAGAGTGTCAAAGATAATGCTGGATTTCATATAGTCTTTGGGACAATATCAAATTTTCAATTGTTTGAACTTGATAAAACTAAAGTGACTTGGAGAAGGTATAATGTCACTTTAACAAAGAAGTATATTTATTTCCAATGAGTAGCGATCATCATGCAGCTACCATAATTAACACTGCAGTTTGTTCATTTTCTCAAAATTACAGCAGGACAGTAGAACATAGTGGTATTTCAAAGTCCTGGGTTCAGAGGATATGAGCCAAAATCGCCTTCCTCAGGACAGTTTTACAGCATATGAAAATTAGAATTAATTCCAGGAAGTAGAAAAGTTATACATTTTGTTGGCATTTTGTATTTTCCCCCTTAAGATCTTAAAGAAGTCTGATTATTTTTCTTTTCTTCTAATATTGCATGTGAGCTTTCGAAGTATAAATCAAATTAAGTATAATTAACTTGCTGAAATATTACATCCAAGATAAATGGTTATTTATTCCCTAAAAATTAATTAGTCTGATTTTAAAAACCCTCATGCTCCACAGCATTCCCTCCCTTTGTTTGCTTATGGGGGCATAGTTGGGTGGTCCCGAAGATCAACCATTTGTTTACTTACCAATGTAGGAGAGTTAATCCACTTACTTGGCATTTCTTAAAAGGTGCACTGGTAGGTTATTTGCTTTAAAAATTAGTCATTAGAAATCCAATACAGTATTATTTTACTCTGACGCACATTTGGCTAGGGCAGGCATGGCCATTTAAAGACCTATGGGGGCCTGGCGGTGTATTGAATTACATGCTTGGCTGTTTAACCACAAACTCTGCATTTCTAGACAACATGCTGCTTCATGGGAGACAGTTGAGGAGTTCTGTTCTCATAAAGATTGATGGCCTGGAAAGCTAATGGCCCGCCTCTAATCTGTCCTATAGAGCTGCTGGGATTTGGATAAGAATAGATTGTAGATGGCAGTGTGCATGTCCTGTGTACATAGATAATTACATTTCCCTAAAACATATTCCCCGTTCCTCTCTCTCTCTCTCTCTCTGAACACACACACACACAAAAAACCATGCCCTCAGGTAGCTTTAGACACTATGAAAATACACTTTCTGACATCTCAATCAGATAATGTGTTGTTTCCTCTGATAAAATGACATAACATTTTCTTCAAGCAACTTGGCCTCACCAAATTGATCATCCAAATAAGTAATCACTGTTGAGTAAGAAAACTAGTGTCAATAGAAAACAATCAACAGCAAAAACATACAAAACAAAAAGTCTTTGCTTTGCCATTGCTTATAATTTTTATAGATTTCATGGTATCAAACTGATGTGATTGAATAGAACCTTGGGACTATAGGGTAAAATGAACCACAGCCATTCATTATAAATGTGATGTGCCCTACTACTAAAATAAAACCAAAATGTTTTATTTATGCTTACATTTATTATTAAGGTATGTATGAAAAATCTGATTTTCATAAAGATAATTTTCCAAACTCTGATCCCCATAAGGATTTTATATGTTGTAAATTAAGCTTTGTTCCCAATACTGAGAAATCTCTAAACCAATTCATTTTGACTCTTAAAAGTATCTCAATCAATCATCAGCTAAGACCATATCTCTCTCTGCTATCTCTCTCTCTATTTCTCTCTGTTTCTCTCTCTGTCTCTGTCTCTCTGTCTCTGTCTGTCTCTCTCTCTGTCTCTCTCTCTCTCTCTCTCTCTCTCTCTGTATATATATATATATATATATATATATATATATGGGCTCCACTTCTGAATGATCACTTTACCTTTTATCTCTAACTAAAATCTGATGAAAATCTTATTTTTTTCTCTAGCCTATGCACAGTCTTGGTTTTTTAACTCATCTTTTTCCTCATTAATATTTAAAATTTTTCAACCCCTATTTAAAAAATAGTCTAGCGTCTCCATAAATCACAAATGCTTTTCATTTTAATTTAGCCAATTGTTCATATGCATTTACCATCACTGTTCAATTATATAATAACAAAACTTTTTTGTGTGTGTTAGGCTGGATTGACTAGAGAAATAAATCTAGTGATAGGCCTTTATATGTAAGAGAGCGTTTTAGATCAAGAAGTCGTTATATAACAAACATATATAACATCCCAGCCCAGTCCAGAACAAGTCCATAAATCCTATACTATTCCATATGTCACTTTTCTGACTCATAAAGCCCTATACAATGGTGCTGAATGCAGGGAATACAGGTCTTTGAAAGGAGGATTACATCAGTCCAGTGATAGGCCACATCACAGGGCTCATGCACGTCTTAGTATGACTCACCAGAATGAAGGCGGAGGCAGAGAGAGATGAAGAGGTTCCCCAAAACGTTCTTATTAGAAGGCCACAGCCACAAGTGAGTGCAAGGAAGTAACATCACTCTGTGACCTGACTGATAGGTTGACTCTACCTCCTATACATCTTCAAGTTGACAGGAAATTATGTAACTACCACATTCTTTCTCTATTTTGTGCAAGTATGTGCCAGTAGGTATATTTGGACCCATTTCTCTCTGTTTGTCACACGGTGATGATTTCAGTCTTGCTGGAAGCTGTAACACCAATATTTCAAATAACTGTGTCATCCAAGGTGAAAAGATTCCAGCTTAGCTTTCATACTAGAAGGGTAAGAAGATAAAATTGCAAGTCGACCCCTGAAGACCTAACCATCTTAGGAACAGCAGCAGAAAACTGTTATAGTAGAAATTTCAAGAATTTCACTTTACATGGATCCATAATCAATGTTTCTAGAAGCAGTAATTGAGAAACCAAATGACAAATTGTATTGGATAATTTTACTGTACACAATCTTTGTGAAGTGTTAAAGAGAACAAGTGTTACTCTGAAGACTACACTGCACTTGACACATGACATTTTCAATCACTGTATGTGCCTGAGAAGGTCAAATAATTCATAAGAAAGACTTAAGAGATTTAATGCCTTTGGATTATGGTGTTGGTGAGAAGAATTGCAAATATTACAGATTCCAGAAGAGAAGGGCATGGCTTTTTGAATAAGACTTGGTGAGAACTTCTCCTCTCTCTGGCTCTTTATCTACTTCCTTCTTGAGAATTTGTGTCTGTCTTCAAAGCAGCTCTGCATGGGGTACTCACTGATACTGGGATCCAATCCCTGAGCTGTCTATGCCCTGCTATTCTTTCATCTTGGATCCATGAAACTCTGAATCTCTCAGCATAGGTTCTTTATGAATCTGAAGAGAGTCACAACTAGCAACAGATTCCTGGACTGTGTGCGACTGAGTTAGGATACACTTTTGTTATAAAGTTCTTTCTGATGCTTATATGAGTGTGACTGGTTTTGTTAGTCTGAACCACCCAGACTTACATAGGTGCCTGCACCACATACGTCTGTGAGCAAAGAAGAGTGTGCATGCCCTCAAAGCTGAGAGTTCAAGAATCAGCTTGCCAGCCTTACTGAAAAGAGAAGTTGTAAACAAACTAAATGTATTCTTATCATTTTACAACCCGTAAACTTCTCCATAAATGTGAAGAGGATCAATAAGCCACATGTGGTCATCACAATGCATTATGGTTCACAGCACCGCTATAGAATATTACAAAGGAATGGCAGGTGAAAGAATATAGAAAAAGAAGGATGGATGTTAAAGGAAGGTCTAATCTCTGCATCATAAGAATCATCCTTGTGCAGATAAGAAGTTGTTTACCTTCTTCTGTAGCCTGAGTAAGCATGGCATGGCTTCCATAGCCTGCAACTTTGGTCTTGACACTTCATATGTTTTTTTTTTCCCTAACTCAAATAAAACTTATAAGGAATTGTGTTTGAATCCCTCAAGAATGTCAAAATTGTCATCTTCTTTTTCACTGCCCCACTACCTTACCAAGCATAATAACCTTCTCCAGACTCTAGCTTCTATTGAAAACATGTTCAATGTAAGTGAAGCAACGACTCTCCAATCTTACCTCTAAGGATGTACTTCTTTCAAGACAGATCTGACTGTATTTCTTCCAGGACAAACCTCTTTGTACTTTTGGCAGTCGTGAAGATTTAGAAGGATGGAAGCACAACTTTCTGAAATGTATAGACCAATAGGGAAAATATGTCAGGAAACAGCAGCTTCTTATTTTGACATTTTTACTTAGCAAAGATTTCCAAGATTCGGTAGAAAAGGTTTTTTTGACTTTCCTTGGTATCACATGCAGACTGATTGGTCTCATATAGCATATATTATATATGCTGTATAGATGTATATATTTAGCCTTATTTTCATCATCTCATTTTCCTTGATAGCCATCTCATTATTTTCCTTCATCAGATTGCCACACCTACTCCCCTTTATTTTCAGCTCAAGATTTTGCCTCCCATTTCTTTAGAAAGCAGAGAGAGACAAAAGACGAATTTGAGAAATCGATCTACCTACCTGTTCTCCTACATATATATTGAATTCCCCACCCCCCTTTTTTGGTTGCCAGAGATAGTTTGCTTGCTGCTTTAGGTCAGTCACTGAACTTGAACTCTCCATCAATTCTTCCCCCGGAAAGCACAGCTTTTGTACAGCACACTATCCATCCCTCCCTTTTCTACATCAAAGGAGCTGGGGTGATGCTAGCTGGATAGCACTGGATTTCCAACAACCAGTTAGTGGTTCAAATCCAACAACACAACCTCTCTGTGGAAGAAAGATAATGCTTTCTGCTCTTTCAGAATTACAAACTCAGAAATTCTATGTATTGGTGCTTTGGGTTTATATCAATGGTTTGTTTGGCTGACATTTGGTTTATCTTGCATTATCAGAAAACAAGATTGTCTACTCACCTATTAGTCCCAGAATCTCTATAAAGTATTGCTGTTAACTAGAAACACATATAGCTGTAGGTTTGGTATCAGTTTTCCCTTTTCTTAAACTATCTAATCTGCTTACAAAGATTCTTTGCTTTCTCCAATCTTGAGAAAAAGAATGGCCTTCATCTCCTGTATATCACCAATTGTGATCCCCATTTTTTCACTACATAATATGTTTTCAATAGAACTGTTCAGTGTTTGTCTCTAAATTATCCCCTCTCTTTATTAACTTCCTTTAAATCACAGAATTTCCTTGTTTTTCCATTAAAACAAAATTCACAAGTACCATCTGTATAATCTATGTGGAATGTTTTTGCTGATTTGCATGTCTTGTCGAATTGTCCTGTTGGCAGCATTTGAAAGTGCTGGCAACATGTTTTTCTTTCTTGGGTGATTTTATTACTTTTAATTCAGAAACAACACTTGTTATGATGACAAAATGGCTCTTATATAATTTACTTTGCCTTTAAACATATTATTTTTCATATCTTCAAACTCTAAAGTATGGAATGTTCAACAAATCAATCACCATATATCTCTCTATATATAATGTTTTCCTTATCCATTCAAGAAATTTTATTCAACTATGCAGTTTGACACATAATTTAGAAGTTATTGACTCTCATATTTAAATCATTTTATCCCTAAAATCAAATTGAAGTAGTACAGAGCCTTGTATTTTCCAAAGTCAATGGAAAAATTCACACATTTATTATACACAGCATTTCCCAAAGTAGGAGATATCACCATATGTGGGGTGCCAGAACAATCCGGGCGGTGGGAGTGGGCTAAAGTAGCAGATAAATACTCCATATCTTGGGTTGCGGGCTATAGTACAAACATTTATTTTTTAATTTTTTGGGGACATTGCATAGAAAAGGGGTCATTATGTTGAATAAGTCCAGGAAACTATGCTTCAACATATATCTGAAAATCAAACTAGTTATCCCTCAATGATGTGCTTCAAATTTTGCTTCCCTCACATCAAGTAAAAAGCAAAATAAAATATCTTTCATACATAAAAATTATTTCCTTTTAAAAATGGAAGTAGTGATATTTCATTCATTAGAAATATTCAATGAACATAATGATATTTCATTCAATTTAAAATATTCCATCCAGCTCTAAAGATTTGGGATAATATGTAAATTTTTAAGGGCTTGTGGGGGAGGGGATGTGAAGAAGTAGCAGAAATATTGGGAGTTTATACCAAGGGCTTAAGTAGCAGGAGAATGTTTTGAGAATGACGATGGCAACAAATGTAAGTATTGTTCATGATAGGAGTTGTATGTACCCCTAATAAAATTACTTATAAAAAATATTTTGGCTCCATATCTAGATTATTTATAGCATGACTGTCATTTAATACCATTTATGCTATTTAAGGGCAGGCAATATTTGTGTTGTTCTTTTTTCAAAATCATAATGATTTTGTACAATAGACATGCCCTAAGTGAACGACTCCGTCCTGCACTGGACAATTGTTCCTATTCAATCCCTTTTTGCAGCCATTGTGTCAACCTCTCCATTGAGGGTCTTCTTTGTTGTTGATGATGGTTATTTGCTCTGGCTAGCATGGTGGTCTTCACTAGTTACATGATAGCATGTCCAAAGTAAGAGAACTGAAGCATTACCATAAAGTTACTGACAACTCATAGTACCTCTGCATAGTCAACAAAATAAAGAAAATACAGTTCTGACACCCTATACTTTAATCTACGATCCATCTGATCTCAGCAATATATCCTTTGTTTCACATCCTATTCTCAATCAGTTTTGAATTTCTATCAGCACTCTGTTGTTGTACTGCTACATGTCTTGTTGAATGATATGCAACATTTTACTTCCAAATATTAAATTAAATTGTTAGAAAATTTCTGCATTCTTATTAGTCAGTTTTCTGTAGATGGGCATTAAGATAGATCCATTCCAGTTGATGGATTGGTTAGCTGTCTTTCAATTTCTTGGCATGAAAAAATATTTCCAGTGCTTCCTCAGCTTATTGAAATGTTTCAATTGTAATTCAATTTCTAGTACCTTTGTTTCTGTTTCTTTTATTCTATGCTACCTCTTGAATCTGCTGAATTTTAACTCATCATTTTTGGTACACTCACTCTATGTATTGCTTTCATTTTATTGTGATGCTTCTTTTATCCTCTAATAGTTTGCCCTGAAAATGTTTTATTACTGCAACTTGGGGCTTGAATTTCATGCCGTTTTGTCAGCTTGAGATATATTGATGATGCTCTTCATTTTGACATATATCTCCATCTTTGCCTGTGTCATGATAATATTTTATTTTGATGTCTGTGGTACTTTGTTTTTGAGATATTCTTTCAGTTCAACATTTCATCCCTTTACTTTAGCTACTCTATCATGAAGAACACATTTAGAAGTGTTTTCTGATATCCACTTTGATATTTAATTTTTTCCTGCTTTAAAATGATTTTTTTCTATCTTCCCTGGAGCCCTGATGGTGACGTGTTTTGGAATGCCAACCACAACATCAATCATGTGAAACCACCTGTTGCTCCATGGGTGAAAGTTGAGACTCTCTCCTACCACACAGATGGACAGCTGTGCAAACCCCACATTTATCATTCTACTCCGTCCTAGAGTACCAGTGAGTTGGAATCCACTCTATGGCACTGAGTTACGTTTTTCATGTCTTCTGCTTTCTTTATGAATGTCATTCTTTTTCCCAACCATCTCATTGGCACATGGTTTATGTTTCATACAATTCAATATTTCAGCCATTCAATCATATCAAAAAGGTATTCATTGTACAGTGACCATGACATCAATTTCAGAGCATCCCCCACCCAACATGGCTAAATTGCATTTAAAATGAATTGTGAAAGAATGATTGATCCCATTACTCCCTCCCCATTTCTGCCTTCATTACTTACTCTTGATATTCACATTCCCCTCAGCTGCATTCCCAATAAACCCTTGTACCAATTATTCTCATTGCACCTCCACTCTACCTGTGCATCATAGCTTTGAAACCCAACAGAAAACAGTAAAAAAAAAAAAAAAACAAAAACAAATACTTGCACTAAGGTGTTAAAAGCTATAGTTATAAAAGCATAAAGACAAAAATGGAAATAATGCATAGGAAAGTAACTTATTTTCATCCCACAGCTAGTCAGGACTTGTGTCATTAGTGTTCAGATATTCAAATCTATTATTGAAATGATATCAACATTTTTGTGTGATAAGCCCAAAGTAATTTTGCTCTCATGGACTTATTTTCATTTTCTTCAACTTCAACCTTAATTTGTTGCTACGTATCATTGTGTCAGTTCCAACTAAGAACTACCACAAGAGCAACAGAACAAAACATGTCCCCAAACCTGTGTTATCTTCACAAGCTTTTGTTTGTTTGCTTGTTTTTTGGCACCACTGCCCTCTGGTGGTGGGAGTAGGAGGCCCAGCCTTTGCTCCTGTGGAATTGCCACTGCTGGACTTGAGCCATAATCATTTTTATGCTTCGGGTCCTTATTGCAGACTCCATGTCAATCCAGTTTCTCAAAGGCCTTCCTCTTTTTCACTGCCCCTCTTCTCTACCAAGTGTGATGCCCTTTTTCAGGGACTGGTCTTTACTGAAACATGTTCAAAGTATGTAAGATGAAGTCTCATCCTTATCTCTAAGGAACACTGCTCTTTTATTTCTTTGAAGACAAACTTCCATGGCCATTGATTGTGGGTTCAAGTAAGGCTAATTTTTTGACATCATATATCTCTCACCAATTATTATCATTTCACTTATTGGACTATTTTTAGTATTTTCATATTCCTTACATTAAGATTTGATTTATATTGAGGGTTGCAACTCTTGGCCTATATAAGCAAATGCTTTAGGATTAATATGTGCATTAAATGAATTTTAGGTAATGTCAGTATTGGTTTTGTCATGTGCTTTTTTTTTGATGAATTTGAAACAATTCATTTTGAATTTGTCTACCTTATCATACTATGCTATATGATTTTCTAATTCAACATGACCAAGATCAGTCCATTTCAGATAAAACTATGATTTTTGTGTCCAATTTCATTTTGGAAAACTTCCAAATTTCCTATATTCATATTCTGAGTAGTTTAAGTTCTAGTTATCAATATATAATTGCAGCTGCTTCTTCACATTAAAAATCCCACTGAGCATATGAAAGTCTCCAAAATCCATTCACAAAATTATTTTCAATCTTATTTGAGGAAGCACCTAAGATAAACTTTTCTGGTCATATTTGAGTGTCTTCAAATCTGAGGAGTTCTCTATATGGTGGTATTCTTCTGTTACTCATGAAGTTTTCAATGACCAATTCCTAAAAAGTATATCATATGACATCATTTTCCCTTCATTGTGGTCTGTTATCAATATGGAAGCTCTATGTATATTAGTAATACTGCTCAATAATTTATACTTCCATTGATTTGCCTTTCTTTGAAATGGGAACACCTATAAATTTCCTTCATTTAGTTTTCCTGATAATTTTCTTTCTAATTTACTGTCATGGCATATGATCACTTTCAGTATGTCATCTATTTGCTAACTTGTTTCAGTAGGTATGATGGTAGTTCATTGCTTCTCACTAATGTTTTTTTTTTCTCCAGTGGGATTTTCTGAGTAACAAACTATTAATGTTTTAACACATATTAATAAAATTTGTTCTTTTAAAGTTATATTATTATAACTAATAGTAACAATGTTTTTAATGTCATAACTGAGTTGTTATTGCTACAACTCAGCTTAAGGGTCTTAATTATTAATATTAGTGTATGTCCTTTCCATCAATAACATTAACTCAATCACAAACTATCTACTGAAAATGTTGAAGATCTATCATTTCCTTTTGGATCAGTGAAATTATCTCATTTTGACATGTCAGATATCATGGCCAAGGCAGATAATTTCATTAGCCTCTAGTGCAGTCACCCATGTTTCCCTACAGCTCAACATGGAATATATTCTCACCAAAATTGCATGAATAATTTTGTTGAAACACGTTTCCAATATCTCTTCTCTGCTTAATTTCTCCCTTTCTCTTTGCTTTTGTGATTAAAAAAATGATAGTCCTCAATTTGCCTATGGAGTGTTATAAATTATATGGTAGCATATTTCACAAACACAAAGACTGTAACACTTAGTAAAACACTGTTTCAGCCATAAGGATGTTTTTGCTGTTTGAGTAAAATTCCGAGTAGCATACCTCCTCATGACTTTATATTATCTTTTTATTTTATTTGGTATAATCATCCTCCAGCTATATCAATAGCACTTTCTCTTTGTATCACCTTCCAATTTTCACCTGTCATTGAGGCTTTTTGCACCAACCCAGTATAAACAATGAAGCACATCATGTCTAATTTCCTTTTCTATTTCATATACTCTCCCTTATGCAACTGGAATTTATTGTCATATCAATTTTAATTCATATTCTCTCTTACTTCCTTGGTTTTAGCTCCAAGCAGCTGAGAAATTACATGTTTTACTAAGTGATGTGAGCTCAGTAAGAAGAATTGATCTTGAAACCTAGTAGATGATCAATAAATATTTAGCAAAGTTAAATTACTGCTGAAAAGTCAAGATTTCTTAAGAAATCAGTTTTTCCCCAGGGCTATTCTATGCTTTCACAATTCAGCTGCTAATATATTTCTTAATTATGGCTCATCAATACTTTTATTTTTAAAGATCTATCTCCAGCTACAGTACCCCCGTGATTTTATAGAATATTTATTCACTACCAGAGTGGAAATTCTAACACATTTGTTTAATATTATATGATATTCTTTTAAATTAATTTTTAATTAATATATTTCCCTCCCCAATCTAGTACTTTTTAATTATTGTTTCAGTACATTTTTTTAAATAGCTTGAAACATTTACTTATGGTATTAAAATGGAAAAGTGTGAACTAATATGCCCAGTTCTATCTCTCTTCCCTCGTGGAAGCTGAGACTACTTTATTGACAATCTTCACTGAACTATAACACACATTTTGGGCTCTGAATTGTGAATGGAAAGAGCAATGGAGAGGTTGAATCTCTTCATTGCTAAATTCTATATTATAGCTTTATTTTCTATTATACTTTTAATTTTTTTCTTCACACATTGTGATAGTTAGATTCTGTGTCAACTTAGCTGTACCTCTAAGAAGGTAAGGGTGTCCAAATCAGACCACAATCTGATGCTGCTTCCTATTTGGGGGTGTAGCCTTTTTATCAGAAATGCTGAGGGAAATGGTCACTTTCTTGTCCTTCTCTTCCTGGCTCACTTGGATCCTTCCTTTAGCTGCTTGGACAAAAGTCCACCATGTGCTCTGCTGATGCTTGGAGCTACCAATGGCCAGCCATTTTTGCTGTTGTTGTTTGCTTTGGATCAAGTATGTCTTTACTGACTGTTGCTTCATCTCTTGCTTAATTTTTCTGGTTCTTCAGTTGACAGCTGTGTGAATCCAGAAGAGTCTCCAGTAAGCACATGATGCATGGTCTAGAGTAGGGATGAGTTTGCCCACTCTGTAGCTATGTGACCACTTTCTTGATATATAACCCTCTTTCTTATACATATATGATTGTCCATGTTTTGTTTCTTTATATGGTAGTTACATAATCTGTTGTCAACTTGCAAAGGGGTGGAGTCTAGCTTGTCAATCAGGCCGCAGATTGGTGATCTCATCTGGAAGTGTCATGGAGATAAATCATTCCTTGGAAGCCATATACGCACAGACTCTCTGCTTTGTCTTCCTGATGACAGGACACACGGAGCTATGCTAGACATTTGGAGCTGAAGGAGCCACAAAGAGAAGCTGGCTGGCACGGAGATATTTCCACTGCCACTGGATCCACAGAAGATCCACAGAGATCCAGAGAGTTCTGGCCTGAGATCTTCTTCATGGGGTATCATTGTATATGTTGTGTGAGTCTGCAGAGGAATTTAAAGATTGGTGTCCGACTTATGGGCTAATATCAGACTTATGGACTTGATCTGGTCTGGTCTGGAATTTTTTTTCTCAACATGCAATTGCTGTTTTATATAAAACTCTTTTTTTTAAATATCATTTTTGAGGGGCTCATACATCTCCCATCACAATCAAAACATATGTCAATTATATGCATACCACATTTGCATACTTGTTGCCATCATCACCCCTGAAACATCCTTCCTCCACTTCGGCTCCCAGTACCAGCTCCCGATATTTCCAGTCCCTCCCTACTCCCCCATGAACTCTTAATAATATGCACATTGTTTTTACTTTTTCATATTGTACTCTGTTTGATGTGTCTCTTCACCCACTCTCCCACTGTCCATGCTCCAGAGAGGTCATATGTAAATACCTGCAATTGGTTATCACTTTCCACTCCACCCTCCCTCCACCATCCTGGTATCACCACACTCACCTCTGGATCCAGAGAGATCATCTGTCCTGAACTCCTCACGTTTCCAACTCCAGTGTACATACCCTGGTCTAGCCAGATTTGCAAGATAGAACTGGGGTCATGATAGAAGGTGGGAGGAAGCATTTGGAAGGTAGAGGAAAGGTGTATACCTCATTATTGCCACATTATGGCCTGACTGGCTTCTCTTCTCCCTGAAATCCCTCTGTGAGGGGTGTCACTTCACCTATTGATGGGCTTTTAGTCCCCACTCAGTACTTCCCCTATTTTATAATGATACAATTTTTAGTTCTTTGATGCCTGATACATGATCCTATTGACATCTCATAGTTCCACAGGCTGGTGTCCTTCTTCCACATGGGCTTTGTTCCTTCTGAGCTAGATGACTGTTTGTTTACTTTCAAACCTTTAAGACCCCAGATGCTATATCTTTTGTAACTGGGCGCCATCAGTGTGGTAGTCATGTGCTTATGTTAATTTTATGATTGAAATGTAGGGGTGGAGTCTAGTCTGTTAATCTGGAGATAGCCAATGAGTAGCCAATGAGGCCTCTATGTGGGCATGGCTTTCACCTGAGACTCCTGAGAAAGCTCGCAATATTTCCCTCCTGAAGATGAGAAGGTATCTTCCCCAGTTGTTGGAAGTTAGTTTCAGAGATGATTAATCACAGACAAGACAAGCTGGCAGCTTTCGAGAAGCTGGAGGAGCTCGCGAAAAGACCACACATCTTTGCCCTGATGGAGCCAGACCTCTGAAGCTGGGGTGGCCAGATGGAGACCTCTGCCAGTGATGAGTTGCTTCTGCTGTTGATGGCCCCTGAGCTCTGGAGGGGAGGTGCCCTGCTAGCACCAGGATTCTGCACCCACTGACCTGTGACTTTGTGATTCAGAAGAAGACTTTATAAACTGATTTTCGGCATATGGGTTAATATCGAACTTATAACTTTGGACTGGACTGGTCGGGATGCTTTCTCCATGTCCCATTCCTTTTGTATAAAAACCCTTTCCTTATATCATTATGTGTGTCTTTGAAATTTGTTCCTCTAGTCTACCCAGACTAACACATTATGGTACCTCGGGAGTGGGGTACTAGAGGAAAAAATCATAAGATGGAAAGTAGAAGCTTGTTTGACTTGTGCCTTGTGGTAGTGTTACTTCTTTGGCTAGACAGAAGTCAGATATGTCCTTGGAGTTTACTGAGTTATTTTCTGGAAATAATATGGGAAGTTAAAGTTTTGATTATTTTGTTTGGATGCTGTCTTTGGTTATTTCTAGATAAAAATGAATACTGTTAATGTATATCTTGAGCTAAGGGATAAAAACTGCCTTTTAAATGTCTCAGAACCTGTCCTGCTAAAGGAGAATGGTTAAGAATGTCAGAATGCCTGACAGAAAGGAGGGATCTGTTTTGATGCCTTCAGATACCTAATTCAATGTTTTTGTGTTAACAGTAGTTTAGATAAAGATATAGATAAGTTAATAAATATTCACCTTGACTGTTTTAAGAGTTAAGTTTGATTTCTGATTATGCTGTTTATACTGATTTCTTATGCTTGTTATTGTAAATATAAGGATGCATAGAAATGTTTATTGGGAATTATGTAAAAGAGTTTGCAAATCTAGTTACCTCAAACCAAGCATTGACCTCTAGAGGGTTTAGCACTTAGCGTCAAAGACATCTCTAAAGTGATTAACCCCACCTTGAGCTTAAATGGGGTTAGGCCACACCTGGAAAAACTTCTCTGAAGAAAGTAGCCCCACCCAGTCTTTGGGAGTACTCCGGATACTTGTAGTCTGAGAGAAGGTCAGACTGACCAATAAAGAAGGATAGAGTCAATTTCCTTGGAAAATCCTTACTAGTGATTGTCTTCAAAAGCAAAGGAATTTGGAACCATGAAGATAACACCTTTCTGGGTCTGAATGTTAAAGGAAACTTGTGGCAGGCTGAAATGCTTGTTAGGTGACCACCCAGATTTACTGCTTGTCAGTGAAAGCAGGAGAAATGCAGCAATAAAGAGACGGTTGACTTGGCCCCTGACACCTGGGGCCTTGGTTCACAGGAAATAGAGGAGACTAGACTGGGTTTACTGGTCTGAAGTTCATGACCTAGCATGAGAGAGCTAGGCATGTTGAGAATTTGTTGGGACCTTGGTCTAAAGGAAGACAACCAATGGCCACAGTGGTGAGGCTAAATGGAAAAGCCCACATTGAGTTGACCAGAACCTGAGTAGAGGAAGAAAAGTGATTTAAGTCTGTGAACTGGTGCATATCACTGTTGACTTTATGGATGGCCCATCCTGATTTGACTTTGCTAATGGATGCACATTTCATGAGTTTCCAACAGGAATGAAGATTCTTCACATTGAAAGATATGATTGTTTTCTCAGAGCACTGGGTTGATGTAAGTGGGCAATATAGAAATCAGATACCCAAAATGGGAGGATGAAGGCATGAGGTGATTTGGCTTGCAAACTCTCATAGGTGGTGGAATACATATTCATATGATTATAGGGTCAAGGTGTAGACATTTTGTAACTACAGTTGTAAGGCACAGGATATCTTTTGCTTTGTTCACTTATAGAATTTTATTTTTAAATGCTGGTGACACATGTGGAATTGTATGCCTTTTAGTTTTGTCCTAATAGGTATAGAAATGATTTTATTGTTTATTTGAGTGTTATATATGGTTACAGAGTTATGTGAACATATAAAATTGACAAGGGATGGTCTGTGGCCATTATGTGCTTATGTTAATTTTATGATTGAAACGTAGGGGTGGAGTCTAGCCTGTTAATCTGGAGATAGCCATTGAGTAGCCAATGAGGCCTCTATGTGGGCATGGCTTTCACCTGAGACTCCTGGGAAATCTCGCGATATTTCCCTCATGAAGATGAGAAGGTATCTTCCCCAGTTTTTGGAAGTTAGTTTCAGAGACGATTAATCACAGACAAGATAAGCTGGCAGCATTCGAGAAGCTGGAGGAGCTCTCGGAGAGACCACACATCTTTGCCCTGATGGAGCCAGACCTCTGAAGCTGGGGCGGCCAGATGGAGACCTCTGCCAGTGATGAGTTGCTTCTGCTGTTGACGGACCCTGCATCCTGGAGGCGAGGTACCCTGCCAGCACCGGGATTCTGCACCCACTGACCTGTGACTTCATGAGTTGGAAGAAGACTTTATAGACTGATTTTGGGCATATGGGTTAATATCAGACTTATGACTTTGGACTGGACTGGGCTGGGATGCTTTCTCCATGTCCCATTCCTTTTGTATATAAACCCTTTCCTTATATCGATATGCGTGTCCTTGAATTTGTTTCTCTAGTCTACCTGGACTAACACAATCAGCTTTCTTCACCACATTTGCTTATGCACCCATTTGTCGTCAGCAATTATATCAGGAGGTGAACAAGCAATCTTATGACATTTAGTTTTTAAATTCTGATAATTGAACTCTTTTGCACCTTGTGGTCACACAAGCTGGTATGCTTCTTCCATGGGGACTTTGTTGCTTCTCAGCTAGATGGCCACTTGTTTACCTTCAAGCCTTCAAAGCCCCAGACATTATATTTCTTGATACAGGCACCATCAGCTTTCTTCAGCACACCTGCCTATGCATACATTTGTCTTCAATGACTGTGTCAGAAAGGTGAGCGTCACAGAAAGCCAATTTAATAGAACAAAATGTTCTTGCACTGAGGAAGTACTTGAGTGGTGGTCCAATGCCCATCTGGTATTTTAATACTAACCCTATAAGCAGATGCACATTGATTTATTTTCCCAGCATCATTACATAAATACATTCACCTTTGTTCATGCCCATATTTGGACCTCTATAAATGCCCTTTACCACCCAGTTCTTCCTTCTATTTCCTTTTGCTTTCCTCTTGCCCCACTATCATTATCAGCCTCTATTGGGGTTTCAGTATTTTCTCTCTGTTACATTACTCTTGATCAATCCTGGTTGTGCTTCTCACACCCACCTTTCACTGCTTTTGAATCTCTTGTTCCTGGGCTAGTCAACACTACTACCTTTCCCCCCTCCTCCCTATCTCCCAGGTTTCCTGGTTTCCTCAGAACAATTATTCCTATCATTTTCGCCTTCATATTGTTCATCCAGCATATCTTATCTGGAAACACCTGGAGAGACCACAATATGTACAAAAAAACACATGCATCCTAAGATGAAACAACTAAAGAAACTATGATGATGATAACAACAGCAAAAACAAATGATGATAACAACAAAGAAACCACAAAGTGCTATATATCTATATTGTAAAACACACACACATTAAACTTACCTCAGTGGAATCATGCTATGTATATTCTCTTGCGCTTGGCTAGCTCCACTTAGCATAATTTCCTCCAGATCTCCCCATGCCATGATGTGCTTTAAGTGTTCTTCACTGCTTTTCTGTGATGAATTGTACTCCATTGTATGTATGTACAGAAACTTTTTAATCCATTGATCAGTTGATGGAAATTTGAATAAAATAAAATAAAATAAAATAAAAGCACTTGACACCTCTGCCCAAGCTTGGAATTGTTTTAAAAATCTACTTTAGAATCCCCAGAGCACAAATTTCCCCAGTCATACTGGGAACCATGTGCTTCCAACTCTTTGTGATTGTGCACTGTGATGTGATGAACACTCTAGCACATGGATTGTCACTAGCCTCTTCTGGGTATATGTCCAGTAGGGGGATGGCTGGTTCATATGGTAACTCAATTTCCATATGTTCTCGATATCTCCAAATTGATCCATAGTGGCTGTAATATATACAAGTCCACCAGCAGTGGAAAAGAGTTCTTATCTCCCCACAGTCTCTCCAATACTTGTTGCTTTCTGATTTTTAGAATTGATTTTTAGAATTGAGAGTGTTAGGTGGTATCTCATTCTTTTTTGATTTGCATTTCTCTTATAATGAATGATCAGGAACATTTTTACAAATGTTTATTGGCCATTCAGATTTTTGACTCTGTGAAATTTCTGTTCAGGTCCTTTGCCCACCTCCTCAGTGGGCAGTTAGTTTTGCTCTTTTTAGAAGCAATCAGAGTATTATAGGTTTTAGTAATAAGGACTTTATCTGATTTGTCATTGCTAAAGTTTTCCCAGTCTGTTGGCTCTCTTAGTATTCTCTTGGTGAATTTTTTTGATGTATACAGGTGTTTTATCTGCAGTATATCCCACTTATCTATTTGTGCCTCCTCTGTGTTTGTGTCCTTCTCAGCCAATGTGATCCCTGTGCCAAAATTCTCAGGTTGATACAAATTCCATCATTGATGGCCCTAATTGAGGCTTTCCTTCAAGGTGAACCACCTTGTGTTTATTCTAGTGCATGGAGTGAGGTAAGGGTCTTGCTTCATTTTTCTACAGGAAGATAACCATTTTTTCCAGCACCACTTGTTAATATATTTGATATATTTGGGGCCCTTATCAAATATCATTTGTCTGTTTGCTGCTGCTTTTATTTCTGTGTTTTCAGTTTTTTTTCATTGGTCTGAGTATCTACCATTATGCCAATGCCATGATCTTTTGACCACTGTGGCTGTATATTATATTATAAATCAGGTAAAGCAAGCCCTCCCACGGTTTCCTTCTTGTTAAGGAGTTCTCTGCCAATTCTGGACTTCCCTCTCCATATGAAGATGGTAATCATTTTTTCCCTGTCTTTGGGGAAGGATGAGGGTAATTTTATGGTTATTGCATGAAATTTATATTGTGTCTTTGGTAGAGCTCTCATATTTATTATATTGAGTCTTTCAATGCAAGAGCCTGGGGTATTTTTTCATGTTGAAGTTATTCTTGGTTTCTTATAATAGTGCTCTGTAATTTTCATCATATAGATCTTTTCTTCTGTTAGTCAGGTATATGCCTAGATATTTCCCTCTGTCCTTGAACAATTGTGAAGGGTATATCTTTTTTTTTCCTCCTCTTCTGTGGTTTTCTCTGATGTGCATAGCAATCCAATTGACTTCTGGTTGTTGATTTTGTATCCTAATACTTTGTCATACTCTTCTATTGTTTGCAGTTCTCCCCTGTGTCAGGCAGGGTTCTCTTAGAGAAATAAAAATCAGGACACTAGTAATTCTTTTTACATATTTACATATAGAGAAAATATATAAGATAAGAAAGAAACAGTGAACTATCTATAAAGCAGTACGGATTGCTCAGTGCAACTCACTTGCGTGAGACAGCTAGAAGACTGGCAGTCCTTAGAGTCTTGAGGGCCGCTGAGTAGAGCAATCCAGGCTATCTGGTCACAGGCAGCAAACAGCAGAGCAGTTCCCCAACAGTCAGCCAGATGACAGAGTCCAACAGTCCCCACCTCAAGAGATGTCTATTCCAGGATCGCGGCGAAGTAGGGCTTGAAGGATCCTCAACTCACAGCAACACAGTCCACGATTAGGTGTCCCACTGGTAGTGTTGCTTGGAGGTTGAGGAACAGGACGAACAAGGCAGCTCTCTGGTCCAAAGATCCGGAAGCAAGAGAGAGGGCAGGACTCGTCAAGCCCTTCGTATCTCTGCCCTTCAATTCATTCTGTGTGTTCATTGGCCTTGACATTACAGAAGACCCACCAATCTTCTGTGGCCATGTTGGCATAACAAACCTACCCATCACATCCCCTTATGGAACTTTTTGGATTTTCTATATAATAAAATAATATCATCTGCAAATAGTGATACTTTTACCTCTTTCTTCTCCAAGTGAATGCTTTTGATGTCTTTTCTTTACCTTATCCTGTTAGCTTAAACCTCCAGTATGATATTGAATAATAGTGAGGACAAGGGACATCCTTGTCTGGACCCCTTTTTCAGTGGAATTGTGTTTGTCTTTGCTCCCTTGACTATCCCATTGGATGTTGGGTTTTCATATATAGCTTGCATTGTCTTAAGGAATTTTCTTTCTATTCCCATCTGCTTCAGTTTCTTAAACAGGAATTGGTGTTGGATTTTGTCAAATGTTTTTTCCACATCTATTAATATTATCACATGGTTCTTGTAGTTTTTTTTTTTTCATGTCAATGTGGCAAATGATACTAATGGTCTTTTGTATGTTGAACCAATCCTGCATCCTGTGTATGAACCCCACTTAGTCATGGTGAGTTATTTGTTTTATATATTTTTGTATTCTATTGGCCAGTATCTAATTAAGAATTTTTGCATCGGGCCTGAGTTCCGGGGGCGTAGTGGTTGTGCAAGGGACTGCAGCCCACTAGGGTTGGAAGTTCAAATCCAGCAGCAAGGCTGGGCCTCCTACTCCCACCACCAGAGGGCAGTGATGTCCCCCCCCCCCCAAATTTCTTTTTTTGCATCAGTCTTCATTAGGGACATTGGTCTGTAGTTGTCAATCCTTGTGGGATCCTTTACCATTATTGGTATCAGTGTTATACCAGCTTCATAAAAGGAGTTCAGGAGTTTGCCATCTTTTCCGTTGTTTTGGAAGAGTTTGTGTAGGATTGGTATTAGTTCTTCCATGAATGGTTTGTAGAATTATCCTGTAGAGCCATCTGATCCTGGTGATTTTTTTTTTTTGGTCAATAATCCCTTGATAATCTTGTCACTTCTATTTTTATGGGTCTATTGACATTCTTGACTCCCATTGGGGATAATCTAAGGAGGGACAGTTTTTCCATGAATTTGTCTATGTGTTCCAAGTTGTTGAATTCATTGGAGTACAATTCTTTGTATTACTGTGTAATTATTATTTTGACTTCTTTAAAGTGAGTTGTGATGTCCTGTCTTTCATCTCTCATTCTTGCTATTGAAATTTTCCCCCTCCTGTGTGAACAAGTCTGCCAGTGGTTTGTCAGTTTTGCTAATTCTTTTAAAGAACCAACTTTTAACAGCATTAATTTTTCCCACTGTTTTCTTATTTTCCTTCTCCTGAATCTCAGCCCTAATTTTTCTTATTTCTTTTATTTTGCTATTAGTAGGATTGTCTTGCTGACTCTGTTTTAATTGTTGTAAATTCTGTGTCAACATATCATTTATGAAACTCTGTTCCTTTTAATTATGTGCATGTATTCCTATGAAACTTCCTCTGAAGACTGCCTTTGCTGTGTCCCATAAGTTCTGGTATATCTTGTTTTCATTCCCATTGGTTTCTAGAAATGTTCAAATATCTACCCGGGGCCAGTATGCATTCCTTTTGCAATAAAGAATTATTCATTCTCCAATTATTTGCTCTAGTTCTCTTCATCTTCCTTTTGTTGATTTCCAACTTTATGGCACAGTGTTCTGATAGAAAGTAATGTATGTGTGATAGAAAGTAATGTATGTATGATATCAATGTGCTTAAATTTATGTAGATTTGCATATGTACCAGCAGGTGATCTTGGAATATGTTCTATGTGAGAATGAAAAAAATGTGAATTGTTTTTTATTTGGATGGAAAGCTCTGCAGAAATCTACTAAGACAAATTGTCTAATTCTAATGTTTAGCTCTCTAACCTCCTTGTTGAGTTTCTTTCCATGTGACTTGTCTTTCTCAGAGAGTGGTGTATTGACTTAACCCACTAAATTTTTTGAGACTTTTTTTTCATCTTTTGGAGTGTTTGGTTGACATTTTCAGTGAGTCTCTCATTCAGAGAATATATGTTTAAAATGCTTATTAGATCATTGTCTACCCTTCCCTAGAATATTATATAGTGTCTCTCCTTATCTCTTTTTAGTTTGCACTTTGAGGTCAATTTTATCTGAGATTAGGATCCTACACCTGTTTTTTTGTTTTGTTTTTGTTTTGAATTGCTGTTTGCCTGATATGCTTTTATCCAGCCTTTGCTTATCAATATATATTTTTTCTGTGATGCTGAAATGTGTCTCTTTTAGGTAGCAGATTGAGGGGTTGTGTTTTCTAAGCCAGTCTATTAATCTCTGTCTCTTCAGGCCTGAATTCAATCTATTGATACTCAGGGTGATTACATCTATCTGGACATCTGTGTTGTCATTTATTTTTCTTGTGTTGGGTGTTTTTCTATCTCCATGGGTTGTGCTCATGTCTGTTTGTGGTTCATTCTTGCCTTTCTTCCATCACTGTGCCAAAGTTATCTTGCAGGCTGTTATCCCTTTGATGGTCTCTGGGTAGAGTTGTGGCAGTCTCTTGTATGTGTTTGGTAATTGTTGTTCTTCTGCCACCAATGTGTTGGCAAGGATCCTTTGTAGGACTGGGTTCCTTTAAGCATATTCTTTGAGATTGTCCTTATCTGGAAAGACTCTCACTTCTCCATCATTTTTGATAGCTAATTTTGCTGGATAGGGTATTCTTGGGTTTGCATCATTTTCCTGCAATTTCAGAATATGCTGCTCCATTCTCTCCTCTTCTTCATAGTTTCCATTGATAGGTCTGAGTGTATTCTTATCTGTTTGCCTTTATAGATGATTACCCATTTTACCCTTGCTGCTCTCATGATTTTTTCCTTTTCTTCTTAATTGGATAGTGTAACAACTATATGTCTCAGTGTTTTCTTCTCAGGGTTCAGTCTAGCTGGATTCTTTTGGCCTCCTGGATGTTTGTCTGATTGTCATTCCTTAAGCAAGGGAAGTTTTCTTTCAAGCATTCCATCACTACTTTGTATGTTGGTTTCCTTGATGCACCTTCCTCTGGTAGACTGGTAATTCTAATGTGTCTTTTCATAGCATTAAAGTTCTGACGTTTTCTTCTGTTTCTCTGTTAGACTTTTTTTCATGTTTATTAATTTCTATTTGTGAGTCCTCCTCTGTCATTTGTCCTGTTCTCTGCCTCCTCCATTCTCTGGGTGAAATCTGAAAGTTTGCTGTTCATTTTTGTTAACTCATTCCTTAGTTCTTGTATTTCCCTTTGGTGTATGGCCTTTATGTCTTTCATCGATTCTTCCTTCTTCTGTAGTGCTTCATTCATTTCCTATATATGTCTTAATAACATTCTGAAGATTTCTTTCTGTAGTTGACCAACATCCGCATTTTCTTTGACTGCTGTGAGTTCCACTTGGCCATCTTGCATTGTATTTGGTTTCTCTTTCCTAGTTGACCCTGTGGAAGCAGCTTGCTATTTTTTGTTTGATTTATTCAAGTTAGGTGGCATTTTCCTTAGTCTCTCGAAGCCCTGGGCTCTCTCTTTGGGAGGCTGGTGTTATAGTTTCTGCTGACTGCCTTTAGTCCACTGCCTTGAGGAGTTGTGTTTCCCTGTTAACCTGCTGTGTTAATTTTCTTGCCTTTTCCTATGCTTTGTACCATAGCTTCTCTCAGATCTTCTCAGGAAGTTTTTGCAGCTGGGCAAATTGCAGGTCTATTGGAAAATGTTGACCAAGTGCAAGCAGAGGTTTTAGGGAATGGGGTGGGTATTGTGTGATCTGTTCCTGGGTAAGGGCAATTACCACCGATAGGTGGGTGAAGGGGAGGCCTTCCACTGTGTCCAGACTCACCACTTGCTCAGAGCGTAGAGGGGAGAGCAGGATCGAACTGTGTGATGGGAACATACCTTTGGCTGGCTTCTATTACTGGATTCTTACTGCTCAGCTTGAGAGGAATCTGCCACATTTGTGTCTGCTGTCTGGTGGGTCCTAAGCATTGTGGTTGTGTGAGACTCTCTGAATATGTGTGGTGTTGGAGGGTAGGAGTCTGTCAAGGAGGGTACTGGTTGACACTAAGCACAAAGGTAGAATGTGGGGCACAAAGCCTCTGACTGCCTTATGACGCCTGGGCATGGGCCTAATGGGTGGGGGATGGGTTGGTTAGCTGCTCTGCTTGGGACATGAATCCCTGGGGTTGGGGATCAGGCGGTGCAGGTCTGTGTAGAGACAGTACCCCCACGGAACCCCAGGAATCCTGGGGGGTGGAGGACTGGCTGCCGATTTTCCTGTGCGCTAATGCAATGCAGACCTCTCTACCTGCAGTTGTGGAACCTGCGCCCTGAACTCCACTGTAAGAGAAACGGCAGGGTCCGTGGGGGTGCACGGCTTTTGTGGGAGCTGTGGGCATTTGTTGAGGTGCAGGTGTCTGTGCGGAGTGCTGGTATGCGTTTGGCACCTGCTTCATGTTCAGAGGAGGTCTCTGAGCTTTCTCGGGAGTCAACAAACCAATTTGAGAACCCACCTAGTCCCAAATCTCCCCCAATCACCAATCTCCAGGAGCTCTGGGCGTGAACTATCTATCTGGCCACCATGTTCTCCCTCTTCCTATCTCAGTAATTTTATAGCCATTTCCTTTTTCGTGTAACCTTTCACTTGCCAGTCTTTCCATGGCCTGGGTAACATAGCTTACCCATATTGTCATTCTAATTATTGTGTGATGTGATGTTGGATTTCATTCCCTTGAGATTAGGAATAGCTCTGCTTTTTCTCACTGATGTTTGTATAAAAAATTCTCCTAGTCTTCAAGCTAGATGCAGAGTCAATGTAATGTGCAAATGAGTAAATGAATGAATAGCTGAATGACTCCAAACTGTGAAAAAGATCTAGTTAGTTGCTATATTTTGTAAGACAATATATTAAAACCCTGTGATTATTTTGAAAAAAGTGTGGAAATATTCAAAGTGGCATTTAATGTCCTAAAAAAACCATGCATAAATATTTAAATATCTATGACCTTTTCTAACACTATAAGTAGACCCTTTTCTTCCTTTTTTATGTAAATTACCCTATTCTTTTCTATATTATTTCTTTATGATGAACTTTAGCGGGAAAACTGTGTTTTAAAACAATCGATTTCCCAAGTTTTTAACTACTATCCAATTTACTTTATACAAATCTCTGTGTAAATTGATGAGAAATGCATCCTGTTACTTCAGTATACTGAAATTGAGGAGATGTACTGTTCCTCTTTAACCTATATCAATTTTCTCTTGTCAAAAGACCAAATTGTATGATATGCCTTATGAACAGTTTTGTGTACTCGCATTTTGTGAAGCGCTAAAGATATTGTGCTGCTTTAGCTGTATACTCAAGAAAAATTTTAAGGATTTCTTAAGTGGTTGACAACAGAATGCTATTTAGAAATAGTATGAGATCTTATAATAGTATGAAGTGTTGTTAGAAAATAATATATATATTCTTTATAGATAAATATGTATATTTAATGTATAATTAAATATATGTGTGTGTGATTTTGTTCCGCTTCAACTGAAGAGTGCTTATGAGCAACAGATGGTGTGTTCACAGTCAGCACCTGACCTCATTCTGGCTGCTGCTACTGAGTTTCTCCATTGTCTCTTTCTATGGATAAGGTGAGTTTCATTACAGCATACTCCATTTGGAGAACTTCATGTAGGAGGAAACCGATACTAAATAGAACTTTGCGACTCAGATTTCTTCTAGACAACAGAAACTGTCTTTGTTAAAATATTGCTCTTTGTAGGAATGACTGCAACAAAACCAGCGGAAGGCTCACATTCATCAAAGAATATAATAGCCCCCCCCCCCAAAATAAAACAACAAACAAAACAAAACAGATGACACTGAAATCAAGTATCAAATAAGCTAACTACTTTGGATGAACTGCAGACTAGAATGATGATATTGTTATACATTATCAGCCTCATTTCACCCAGTAAAATGCTACACAGGGATTCAAAGTCAGATACGTTGATAAACAGAGCCAATATATTTGCTGTGAAACTCTGAAAAAATGCATTTGTAAACCTTGGTAATTGTAGAAAATGGGTAGAGTATAGGGATTGTGGCTGGTATAATCATTTTCATTTACTTCTTATCAGCAAACATTGCTAATGATATCATCACCACTTAAAACTTCAGTATGGGTGTTTTGTTTATTTCTTCTATTCAAACAACTCAGCTTAGTTTCTTTTATAATCTGTAACTCATGAACTATATGTCATTAGTGTTGACACCCATATGCTTTCTCTTTTCTTCTTGGTTTCTAGAGATGCCATTAAAATTTTAATCTTAAAAAGACATACAAAAGAAAGTTGGGCACTTCCTCCACTCAAATACTCCCTCAGTGCAATAATACTATGTTCTCCTAAACTGGTATTGCATGATACTCACATTACTGACACAATTGCTGAAGACAAATCTGATTCATCAAGAAATGTGCTGAAGAAAGCTGATGGTGCCTGGAAATCAAAGAATATAGTGTCAGAGGTCTTAAAGGCTTAAAGATAAACAAGGGGCCATCTAGATGAGGAACAACAAAACCCACATGGAAGAAGCACACCAGGGTGTGTGGTCAAGGAGTGTTGATGGCATCAGGTATCAGGCATCAAAGAACAAAAATTGCATCATTGTGGAATGAGGTGAAATGCACAGTAGAGACACACATCCCATCTGTAGGCGACTGGACATCCCCTCACAGAGGGTCTTGGGAAAGAGACCAGAAAGTCAGGGTCTCTAGCACCAATGAATCATGTAACTTTCTGCTAGTTCTTTAGTGTTTCCTGTCACAATTCCAATTCCACCTTACAAACCGGCTAGGCTACAGGATGTACACTGGTATACAGAAGAACTGGAAACACAGGGAATCCCAGAAAGATGAACCCCTCAGGGCCAGTGATGTCCACTCCCAAATATGCAAAGATGGTATTTGTAAAGACATTCATAATAAAGCAACAATAATAAAACCTAAAGGGAGGGGGGGTTGGACCCTTTTCAATGGTGATGTCCTTCCCTGATATGATCATGCCTCTAAAAAAATGTTCTTCATCTCGCCCCAGAAGAGAAAAGGAAACACGAGAAAAAGTGCTTGGTATAGGGCTCCAATTTTTACTTGAGGATGTCAAATGCCCAGGCTGCTATAAAATCACCACGGTCTATAGCCATGTACAGATAGCAGTTTTGTGTGTTAGCTGTTCTGCTGTCCTCTGTTGGCTCACTGCAGGAAAAACAAGATGCACAAAAGGATGCACCCTTAGAGTGAAACATCACTACAAGATCATGGATCAAGATGAATGGGAAGCTATTCCAACAGACCCATTTGTATTTGCAAATTCAGTGTGTTGCAGATATTTTACAAGAATAATCTTCTAGAATATTTATATGCTGAGCTAACATAAATTTATATTTTGAGGGAATGTAAAACTACTTCAGTGGAGTTTAAATAAATATCATTTTCATAGTTATTTGCTCATAGTTATTAGTCACCTGAGAAAATGATTACTTACATTAACTGAAATCCAGTTATGAGACAAATAAATGCACATTCAAAAAAGCAAATGTCTTTTTTTCCTGCTAAATAGTTATTCTAAAACTATGGCATGAATATTGTTACTTTCATCTTATTTTTTGCATTCTATATAAACACATTCTAATAATTAGTGGAATCCAATTTGTATTCAGATGGGGTGCTCAGAGCTTTGAATGTTTTTAGTGCTGACACAACTGAAATGTTGATGTCATTAAGTATGATCACTCTCATGAGTTTTCATTAGTTGTTTCAATCACAGAGGTAAGTAAAAGAAAATATATAGACTGCCATAATCGTGTGGAGCATTCTTTTGTTTGTTTTTCTTTGATTGGGAACTTTTAGAGAAAAGCATACTGAAATTTTTGGAATCAGTTATTCCATGGGAGAAAGATGAGGTTTGTCCACTCCCGTACAGATTACAGTCTTGGAAATGCTACATTGGATCACTGTGAATCAGAATTGATTCATTGGCAATCGACTTGGTATTTGATGGATTTGGTGTGTCAGTTATTTGTGGGTTCTGATATAAACCAAAATGAATATTCTAAGTTATCTTTCAGGTAATTGATTAAAACAGCATGCTAAGTATCTATGCCTTAACTACTGCAGCCCGAATGCAATATTGGTTATAGGTTTTGTGATATGAAATATCAGCATTTCAAAACCACCAGCTTCACCAATGGAAAAAGATGGGGATTTCTACTCACAGAAAAATGTATTGTCCCAGAAACCCACAAGGGAATTTCTATCCTGTTCGATGGGTTCTTTATGAATCAGACATGACCGATGGCAGAGTGATACCAAATTATTATTTTTCAGGTTTTTTTTAGATAGGCACCTTAGACATAAGCTTACTCAAAGGTGTGTTTGAAATGTAGCTTGAGGAAAAATTAAACTGTAAGGTATTGAATGACATTCCAATGAAGAATAATTTAAGGGTTATGATATGTGCAAAAGCAGCACTGAAAAAAATTGCATGATGCTTTAAAAAAACATTGATTACAACTCACAATGGCACTAGAGTGCAGAGTAGAATTGCTTCCTGTGGTTTTATAGGTTGTAAATATATAAGGGAACAGAAAGCCTCATCTATCCCCCCTGGAGCAGCTTCTGGGTTGGAACTGTAAACCTTGCTGTTACCAATATATTGTGTGATCATCAGTGCCAGCAGAACCCTTTATGCAAAGCTTAGTCAATGCCACATAACCAGATAATAGTTGTACTGTCTGCCTATAAACAGTGTTTTGAGAACAAATAGCATTAATAGAATTAAGTAATATTCTATATGTGCTAAACTGAATATGTATATTTCTCATAAGACACACACATATATTTATGGGAAAAAAGATAATGTATAAACTGACTTGATGTACAGAGCATGTGTCTACAAAATTAAGATATATTTGTCACAGAAGGTAATCTGGTTATAGCAATTGTAGTGTAAGACTTGCACAGCTAGCCTACCAAACACTTCTTACTTGGCGTCCACTTCTTAGTGTAACAGGCTCACCAACGTAGAAAGAGGCAGAGTGCCAGCAAAACAGATGCTTGTGAATATTTGCAGCCAAGAGACCATGAATGAACATCAAATGTGTTTGCTAAGGGCAAGAATACCAATCAAAAATGCCCAAACAGCTGTCTATCCTGAGGTTATGAACCCAGGGTTGAAGAAACCTGCCACTTTTAATCCATCTTTTTATGACATTAAATCTTATAAACCCATGATTTTCTCCCTTCCTTTCCTAGAAAATAATCTGTAAGAAATATTCTTTACACATTAACTCTATACAAGCTTAATTTTGATCAAAATAGTGCTTTATTTGTAAATATGTTAACACCAATTAGCATCTTAAATGTTTGCCCAAAGAAGATAGCAATAACAATCTCAAACCTGATAGTAGTCCATATGAATTACGACCACAGTCATATTTATTATTTATAATTGCACATGCCTCTCTGCCCATAAAGTACCTGTGCTGTTAGAAGGCTTATTGAACAGTTACTGGATCTACACTCCCTGAATTGTCAGGGAAGTCTGCGAGTCTGTCCTGCCTGATAGGAGCATCAGACTCCCACACTTCTTTAAGTGTTTAGGGAATCTGAAAACTCTTTATTCTGAGGAGTTGTGCAGACTGCTTCATGTATTACAGTTTTCCTCTGTTTTCCAGAACCTTATACTAAGTAGAGCAAAACAGCACTCTTTCATTTTTTCTCTTTAATTTCCTAAAGGACAACTGCCTTGGAATTGCTCTTCAGGGAAAAAGATGATTTATAATTAGGCATGTATAGACCTTACTGCAAAGACACTCAGGAACTGTCAAGAACCAATCAGCAATGATCCCGTGGTTCTTGTTAGGTGCATCAGATGGGTTCTGCCTCATACAGGCCTGGTGTACAGCAAAGAGGAACATTGCCCAGTCCCACGGCAGCTTCACAAGTGCAGTTATGCTGGAGCCTTGAGTTGCTGCCACTGTGCCAATATAGCGCCCTGAGAATCTTCCCCATTTTTACTGTCCCTTACCAAAATCCTTTTCCAGGTACTGGTCTCTCTGATAGCATGTCCAAGGTAAGTGAGAAAAAGGTCTCATCGTCTTTGCTTGTAAGGAGCCTTTTGGCTAACTTTATGCTAGGTTGGAATTATTTGCTCTTTTCGTAGTCCATGTCACTTTTATTATTCCTCACCGGCACCAAAATTCAAATACATCTGTTTTTCTCCACTTTCCCTGATTCAATGTTCAAATATACTCATGTCTCATAAAACCTATAAAAGATACATAGAAATTATTTACCTATTACATTATTCATTTTAGCATTATCCATGATATTTTTATCATAAATCAAATTTTGCTTAAATTTTAAAATTTATTTTAAAAAGACGACTTTGTAACTGGTATTGAGTTCATAATAAAATAATAAACAACATTGAAATATTTGACAACAAATATGTAAATAAGAATTATAGACTGAGCCCTGGTGGCATAGAGGTTGAGTGTGGGACTGCGGCCCACAGGCTTGACAGTTCAAATCCAGCAGCAGCTCTCCAGGAGCAAGGCTAGGGAGCTCCCATGATCCAAGAGGGCAGTGATTCCCATAAGAAATAGTAATAACTAGAAAAATAAACTCTTTTGAAATAATGTTATGGATTTACACAGTAAAATTATTATGAATGCTATATAAATAAAAATTTTAAAAATAGCAATTCACTCTCGGATAGGATTTGAGGTAATATTACCTGAATTTGCAATAGAATAAATTACATGTTCAAACAAAGAACAGACAACTAATTTAGGGAATTTAATATTAAAAAATCAGAAAATACAAATATCATAAATGAAATATACTTTTGAAAATCAAAATTTGAAAGAATTATAAATAAAATTGTGTAAAAACAAATGATACAGAAAAATGCTAACAAATCAATGGATAGGTAAATTAACTTAGGTAAAGGATACTCAAATTTTTGGTATATGTGCTGCCAAAGTGAGCACAAGGATACTCAATTTTTAAAAAGATTTTATTTGACTCCACCTCAATTTGTACAAATAGTGAGAAAAAAATAATAACTTTAAGAATTGATTAAATTTTCCATGAAATTTTTGATGCCTCGCAGTACAATTAAAGAAAGGGCAGGCTATTGTGTGAGTTCAGCATGAGTCGGCTAACAAAAAGATCAGCCATTTGATCACCAGTAACTTTACAAGTGAGAGATAGGTGTGTTGACCATAATTTGTTGGCATGAATATATAATCATTAATATCAATATTAATAATAAATGTAAATATGATTATATAAATTCTCTCTGACATTTATGGATTGGCCTATATGGTTGTTTACAAATAAAATGTCACATCACATTCAAAATGTTGCTGATTTTCCCATTTCAGAATTCTTTTCTACCCCAAACTCAAGTTATATTAAAGAAGTTATGATTTCAGTTGCACACTGAAACCAAAACTGACATTTTGAAGTGATATTAATTGAAAGTGCACACATCTTCACCACACTCTATCTTCCAGTTTGTTTTAATCTGGTGGTTTGTGTGCTGCTATGATGTTGGATGCTATTTCATTAATATCTCAAATGCCACCAGTGCCAGTCACAGTGAAGTTTTGAACAGAGGTTCCAAACTAAGAAGAGATTATGAAGAAGAAATGACTGGCTCATGAATGAGGAATAAGTCACTTCCAAATGTAAGGACATTTCTAAAAAGTAATCCTTAAAACCTGTGGGAAAATAGTAGAATGTTCTTGGAGAGAGTGCCAGATGATAAGACCCTCAGGTTTACAGCTCTTAAACTATGAATGAGCAAGGGCTGCCTTGACATGATGGAGTGAAGTCTGTGGGAATAAAAGCATTGGGACCTTTCCTTTGCTGGTTAGGTACAACTGAAAATGAAAAGAAACAGTTGCAAATATCAATTAAAAATCAGATATTAAAATGTATAAAATGAGTATAGAATAATTTGAAATTGTCAAAAAATAAAATTAGAAAATTTAAATTCTAGGCCCTAGTGTGCTGAAATGCACTGGTAGTGGCACTATTCAATCCAAAAATTATACTGGTTTAGTACTGGAAATATCAAGAGAAATGACATTGCATTCTTAGTGAAAAATAACATTTCACCCTTTATCTTGAATTACAATGCTGCTAGTAATACAATTTATCTATATGCCTTCAAGGAAATCCAGCTAATGTACCAATTATTTCAATATATTGATGAAGAAATTGAACAATTCTACCAGTGTCTTCAGTCAGAAATTGACCAAATTTGCAGTTAAGATGCAGTGATAATTACTGACAATTAGAATGAAATAGTTGGAAACAAAGAAGGAACAGTAGGTTAAAATTTGGCCTTGGTGATAGAAACAAAGTTGGAAAGCATATAATACGATTTGGCAAAACTAATCCCTTCCTCCCAAAGCACAGTTTTTGTCAGCAAGACATGTGGACATCTCCAGATGGAATGCACAGAAATCAAATCGACTATGTGGGAAGAGATGATGAAGGTCATTAGCAGCTAAGTGAAGTGCCATCGTTGACAATGGAAAGGGCTATGTTTTGCTCTTATCAACTGCATATATTAAGTTGAGGTTGAAGTAAAAAATATAACAAGTCTGCAAGAGTCAAAATGTGATATTTTTCTATCTTACCCAACTTAAAGAACAAAGTAAGAGTAGGCTTCACACAGGAAACACTAGTGACAGAAGACTTGAGAAGATGTAGCATGAGATCCACTACATCATTCATTTGAAAAGCAAAAGTTGTCCAAAAATCAAATAAAATACCAAAGGGAATTTCAGAAGAGAGTCTGAAACGTACTCTTAATCAAAGAGTAGATAAGACAAATGGATGAAACAATGAGTCAAAAATCTGAAAATTTCAAATAGCAGTTCAGAAGACAAAGTCAAACATAATGAATATGCAAAGCTGTAGAGTTAGAAAACCAGAAAGAAAGAACATGCTCAGCTTATCTTAAATAAAGCAAGATAAAATTCAAGACTCACATAGAAATATTTAAAGATTCTATGGGAAATTTATTAAATGATGTAAGAAGACTTAAAATAAATATGGAATAAATAGTCACAACCAAAGTTTGCACACGTGCATACATACACAAATTAGTGTATCATCCACAATTTCAAGAGGTAATATATGAATAAATGTCAATAATACCAAAGGAAAAAAATTCAAGATGCACTGAAAGTATTGATGAAAAAGGAGGAGCCAGGAGATCGTCAACAAAAGCGTGAGACATTATATTGACAGGGTCTGCCGGAGATCCAGATCATATTCGGAAGAGGATTTAGAATAAAAAATATAATTCATGTTCCAGATGAATCTTGGCTGGAGTCAGAGAATGCTAGAAACCTGTTTACTTATTTTTTATTAAATATGCTAAGAAATTAAATGCTGTGAAGCATTACAAACTATAGATAGAGTTGAGAGGATTTGGAATCTGAGAACACTATATTGTGCTCATGCAGAACCTGTACATAGATCAAGAGGCAGTTGAGTCAACAGGACAAGAAAATGCTGAATGGTTTAAGATCCGGAAAGGTGTAGGTCAGGGTTGTATCCTCCCACTGTGCTTATTCAATATTTAGAAAATAAAGAGCGAACAGGATTATATGAAGAACAGTGCTTCATTTGGAGTGGAAGAAGATTTATGCATAACATGCAACATGCAGATACTGAACATGAAAAGAATTGAAGCACTTTAGAATGAAGACCAAGGATCACCATCGTCACCATGGATTACACCTCAAGAAAAAAACCAAAATACTCACAAATGGACAATGGGAAACATCATGAAAAATGGAGAAAAAATTGAAATTGTCGGAGATTTTATCTATCTTGCATGCATAATCAATGTAGCAGGTTACAGTGGGTAAATCTGATGCACAAGAACTCTTTTAAAGTGTTTCTAAACAAGGGGGTTACTTTGAAAACTAAGACGGACATGACTCTTACCATAATATTGTCAATACCTCACAGGCATGTGAAAATTTGGCACTGACTAAGAAAGACCCAAGAAGAATTGATACATTTAAATGATAGGGTTGGTACAGAGTATGAAAAGAGCCATGGACTGTCAAAAGTGCAAATCTCTTTAGGAAGAAGGAAGGTCAGAATGCTCTTTAGACAAAAGGGTGGTGAACCTTTTGTACTTTGGCAGTGTTGTCAGGAGAGATCAGACTCTGGTGAAGGAAATCTTGCTTGGTAAACATTCTATGCAGTAGAGCAGCACAAAGGAGGAAGACCTTCAACATGGTGAATTGATCCAGTGGCTGCAACTATAGGGTTTAGATATAAAAAGAGTTATAAAGAGAGCAAAGGAACAGGCAGGCAGGGGAAATAGGGGGAGTTGGAATGCGGGACTGCGGCCCACAGGGTTGGTGGTTTGAATCCAGCAGCAGCTCTCTGGGTGAAAGGCTGGGCCTCTACTCCCACCAGGGCAGCGATGCCACAAAAAGAAAAAGGGCAAACAAAAAAAAATAAACAACTAGAGGAAAGAGGGGAAGAGGAGCTTATGCTGAAGGGGTTCAAGTAGATAATGTAGATAAATGTGGCAACAAGTGTACAAATATGCTTAATACGAACAATGTATTAAATGTTGTAAGAGCCCCCAATAAAATCTATATTAAAAAATAAAAAAATAAAGAAACAGGCAGTGTTTCCTTTTCTCTCACTGTGGTTCACAGGGAATTGGAATCTACTTGACTGCACCTAAAGAATAGCCACTGAACTCTCCAAAGGAGAATTAGAAATCAGAAGCAGTGCTTTCAGAATTTGTCTCCACCCCCCTGGAAGGTATGTTGAGGATAAAAATACCATCGCTTGACATGGCAATCCTGCTGGGTGAAAAATAAGCTCTTTCAGAGGCAAGAATTTGGAGATTACTCTATTAGCCAGAAAGAATAGCCACTAGAGGAGTTTGTCATTTGCACCCTGAGATACCTACTCATTTTACCTCCTCTATTCTAGAGACAGGGGAGAGTCTGAGGTCTGACTGTGTGCAAGACAGAGAAGAACCCATTCTGAGTGAACAGCACTATCCTGATAATTGTATGAATTGTAACCTGCTAACTTCGCTAACAACTCTATATTGTGGGTATCATCTGTGAGTTCTGTGTGCCCAGTGCAATTAATTAAGAAGGCCAGCAGAAATTTTAGTGTCAGAGAATAGAGGGCTGTGGGAAGAATACTTGGAGCTACAATCATTTTAAGAAGGGTGAATATGGAGGCCTCTTTGATACCTGCTTGTGTCTTCAGACTGGGGAACAGTAGGAGAGGAGGCCTGATATTGCTCCCATTCTATTTCTTCAAAGAATGCTTCAGGCATGTTGCAAGAAGGAATTTTCTTCTCCATGACAGTACACATAGTTTGTCTTTGGCACTAGGAAGGACTGTCCTAGGAAAATAAA